>ML675630.1:20946090-21006925 GCA_007922155.1 Mesoclemmys tuberculata | reverse complement strand
CTTTTACCAATTTGTCCTTAAATTCCGGAGTGTCCAGGAAGTTTGCACCTGCCATGCTAAAAAGGGCCTTTTTCCTTAGGATGTAACACTCCAGCCTTTCACTGGGTGTCTGCTTCTCAATATAGTATCTACTGGTCAGACTGGAAATAGTAGAAGCTATTTATTCGTTTGAAAATTTCCACTGGGTCTCTCAGGGTAGCTAGCTGCACCTCCCCTGGCAAGGCCCCAAAGTCTTCTGGGCTCATGTCTTCCCTAGCCAGAGCCACCACATTATCGGCACTTATGCCATCCAGCTCCCCCACCCGGGCGATCTAATCTATGATTGTATCTCGGCTCAAAGGGCCCATTGTTTTTCCCATGGTCTGGCATGTATGTCCGGTACTCCTGCCTCACTTCATTAGGCCTACCCGTCCCCATGTGCTGAATGACAGTAGTGGTTACTGGGTTCATCGGAACCACTGCCTTAGTACTCCCAGATCGTGCTACACTGACATTACCCTCTTCCCCAGGGCTCTCCCTTGGTGCGGAGGGCTTCACCCAGCCACAGCCCCTTGCTGCAGGAGTTCCCTCCCCTGAGCTGGAACTAAGTTCCGTGCTCGACCGTGAGCTAGAGGATGACTCAGGTTGCTGCCACCTGCTCTGGGCAATCCCCTTAGCTTCCTTGAGCTCTAGGGATAGGGCTGCTAATCTCTTATTGCAGGCAGAGTGATCAGCTACTGCCCTGCGCCCCTCCTTGATCCCTTGGAGCAGGCACTTTACAGCTGCTCCTGATTCCTCAAGATCTGCAGTCAGCTGTCTGACTGTTTTCTCTCTCACTGCGAGAGATGCTGTCAGATCAGCTACTTGCGCTTCCAGCTGGTTAAGTTGGTTTACCTGCGCAAGGTCCTTCACCAAGAACCATTCTTCCCTTTTTGTCTTCTCTGCTGCTAACAGCTCCCGCTCCTTGAGCAGTTCGGCAATGTGAGCATCTTTCTCACCGACCGCCCCCACAAGCTGGTCTATGCGACCCTTTTGCTCGGTGGCTATTACAGTCAGCTCCTGGGTGACCATACTCAGCCCATACCATAGTGCTCTTTTCCTTTCCTTCTTGGAAGGCCATGGCTTCCCTGCCATAAACTCTCCCCATAACCGCTTCAAATCAGCATATGCTGACGCCCCCTTAAATAACCTTGACTCCCACGGGTTTTTCCCCTTCCCAAACACATGGAGGCAGGATTCCAAGCAATCTTTATTGATGGTCTGCGTCTAGCCGTTAGCTCCGAATCTCCGAGCTGTAATCATTATCCCAACGGATCTTCAGCAGGATAAGGTCTCCGCTTTCTTCCCTGCGCTACCTAGCGGCTGGCTAGTGTAGGCCTGGAGCACTCTGCTCCTGGAGCTTCCCCGCTCCGTGCACTGCTGCAGCTGCCCACAGTGCAGCTCCCTCTCAGCAGCGGGCTGACACAGGCAGTGGCTGGCATCAGAGGGTGAGGCGCTGTCTGCCTTTCAGCGCAGCCTACAGGCTTCCATCCCAGGGCACGGCCCCCCCTCCTTGAGCTCTGCGTTCCGCAGTGCCGTACCCCTCCTCGATCAATTCAGTGATCGCTCAGGCTTGCCTTCCCCCGGCTGTCAAGCCGCTGGCCTGGCCTTTTAAGGGGGACCCACCCTCGCAGCTACTGGCTGCTCTTAAACTTTCAGTGGAACACAATAAACTTTCCAAAATCCTGACCAGCGTCAGCCCAGCTCCCGTCAGGGTCCCTTCGTGGTCACCAAATTCTGTTACGGGGGATTTCGTTTACCCTGAATCCGGATCTATCACCGGGGGGATGGGCCACAAATCCACACCGCTGGTGTTCAAATCAAAGTGACAATTTACTGTGGTGACAACAAACTGAGGAAAATCCACTGAAAGTTAAGAACAGAGTGGGGGTGAACCCCAGAACCCAAAACCAGTAACACAACCCCTGGATCCCCGAAAGTCTCTCACGGTTGGTTCTTCACTCCTCCCCAGGAGTGTTGATTACGATCTGGTCAACCGTCTGCTTCTCCTCCTGGTCCGCAGTCGGCTGCTTCTCCTCCTCGGTCTCACGGCTCACGCAAACACACGGGACACCCTATCCACTCTGCCACTAAGATGGGCAGCCCCGACCTGTGGGCATCAGTGTTTTAAGTCATCTCCCCTATTCGGCCCCTCAGCTAATCCAGGCCTTACCTATTTCCCGCTCTTTTGGGGTTTGCACCCGGCACTCTATTGTGCACACGGCACGCTGGTTCTTATGCACACGGCACTTAATTTCAGGCTTCCCACCTTTTGGCCCCGTCTCTGGGCAGACTTGTCCTTGCTGGCACCCTGCCAGCCACTACTGTCGGACAAATCCTGCTTGACTCCATTTTGGATCTAACATCCAATATGGAGTCTGGCCTAGTCACCATTTTCTTTATTCACAGGGGGGTCATTCAAACCTATTTACAATACATAAAATCATACCCCAGCAGCTGTGAACCTGAGTCCAAGTTCACAGTAACTGGCAAGAGCAGAGCTGGTATTGCAAACACACACATTGCAACCCATTCCAGAAACCCATTCCAGAAAAGTGGAACCAGAGCATCCCAATACCAGTAATGGTACAAACTCACCCCCCAAAGATAACCCAAGACACAGTGACCCCTCTTAAAGATAAGGTCAGGATACCAGTGTGATGGATAGAACTGTTTTAATCGAACCATCCTGTATAAGGTAAAGGATAGTATCCTACCACATCAGAGGGTGGCAACCACACACATCAGAGGGGCAATACGCAACTTGTTTGTATCAGTGTATGAAAGAGGGTCTCAAAGGAAGTGTCTTCCAGCCAAGGGGGAAATGGAAAGTCCCCCATTTATTGAGTTGGTCCATTGTAACAAGCATACATGTGTTAGTGGTCAGGTAGAGTCTGCAGGATACTAGGACTGTGTTTTCTCTAAAATAAACCTATCTGGGTGCCTTCATTATTGAAACGGATCTCTGGTCTTACTGGATAATCCAGTCATAGTTTGGTGTCTCGGTTATCTGTGAAGAGCTGGGACAGCATACACACCAGGAGAACACACACGCAGCCAACAACTGACAACACCATACAGGAAAGCATACAGGCTGCATTGGGGCATAAACTGGAGCCCCCACTCTGCTGCCAGACTTCTGCCTGCAAGCGTTTTGACTCTTGCAAAGGTTTTGTTGTTGTTGTTTGTTTTTTGTTGTTATGCAGTTGATTGGCCTGAGTTTGGAGCATGTTTGCTAGATGTATCTGCCTCCCAGGGGAAGTCTCCACAGCAATCAGAAACCCATAGCTGGCCCATAGACCTTTGGGTCCTCCCGCCTTGCAGGGTCCTAGAGCCCAGGCTCCAGCCAAAGCCTGAATGTCTACACAGCAGTTAAGCAGTTCCTTAGCATAAGCCCTGTGAACCCAAGTCAGCTGACACAGGTCAGCCATCAGTTTTTAATTGCAGTGTAGACACACCCTTACATTCTCTCACTAAGTTCCCCCACTAAACTCTCCTGTTTGCTAGCAAATACTCCATAACTCCTTCCATAAGCTGGCATATGCTGTGGCTTAAGTAGATAGTAAAGCTGTCAGGTTCAGGACACATGAGTATTTCATCATAGCAACATGTAGGGAGTTGTTCTGACAGGCCAGTACTGGAATATCCCAAAGGAAGAGGACAAGACATATGATTGTTCTGCCCTTGTACAAACCTAGGAGATGCCGTCATGCTCCTTGGTACTGTACTTTGTTCAGAACAAAGGGATACACACCGGTGCCATAAAGCAAAGTAGAAAGCTGACTGGTTAAATCTAGTTTCAGATGAGATATGCAGTACCTTTTACTTGTAAACAGGTTGTGTATAACAAGATAACTTTAGGGATGTAATTTTTGCAACACATCTGCATCAGGTGAATATAACAACATTGAACAAGATGGCTGTCATGCGGACTGGATTGGGAGGGGGGGGCATTTGTGTTACTTGACATTAATATGTCAAAATCATAGTGATTCATGTGAGACATACCATGTCAGGTACTGTTAGAAAGGTTATGATATGCTGATTAAGATGATAATATTTGTGTTCATGTGTAATATGTGTGAGGAAAGTTATGGAGATCTTTGTTATACCTGTATTTCAAACTGTGCTGTAAAAGACACACTCCAGACAGAGAAGCCACAGGACAATAGCCCGCTTAATGGCCCATCAAGACCTTTACAGAAGCCAAAGGCCCAGGAAGAAACTAAAGGCATACCTGAAGAGTTACCAGGATTGGCCCATGTGACTATGGACTCCATTTTGGTTCCTGTAAAATTCCACAAGCCACATGGCCAGTAACAGAGGGTATATAAGATCAAACCACAGAAACCATTTTGTCTTTTGTCTTGTCCTTGTCCCTTGTCCCTGTCCAACTGCGGACACACCTCTGGATCAACACACTTTGCAACTGAACTGAAGGACTTAGACCCATCCAGTTACTGGATGTACACCAGAGGAACTATACAAGCCTGCAACTCCACAATTGTTCTAGAAACCTGATGTATATGGACTTTTAAATCATTTGTATGATCTGATTGCTTTAAGCCTTTAACACTTCTCTTATTGTTTGTTTTTCTTTTATTAATAAACCTTTAGTTTTAGTTACTAAAGGATTGGCTGGCAGCATGGTACTTTGGGTAAGATCCAAACTTATAGTGAACTGGTACTGTGGCTGGTTCTTTGGGATCAGAGGGAATCTTTTAGTAAAGAGCACAGAGTTTAAATGACTGGTCTCTTTACTGGACCTAGTGTCAGTTTGGGAGCCAGAGACTGAAATGCAGTAAAGGGGGCTGTGGGTATTTGCACATTGGCTTCTTGATAACCAGTGTGGGGGAATCAGAAGCACTGTTTGTGGCTGGTTGGGAAGTCTGACTGCCGTGTCACCCACCAGTGCTGGGAGAATTTGCTCTCCTTTTACAGCCTGCCCTGACCCTGGCATTATCAGTGGGCTACCCTGGGCACGGACGGGTTACAATGGCTTTCCACAGACTGATAGTCTATTGAAACTTTTTCTTTATTATTGGCTTAGAGCAATAAATCTGATATATCAGCTATTTGGTCTCTTAAATATATTTAATAATGCACCAAGCAATTGACTATAAATTATCAACAGGGGCATTGAAACAGTTCATTACCTTGGGGTTGTTCTCTGAATACTGCACCTATCTGGATTGTGGCTACAATTTCAGTGTTCTTCTATAGACTCACCCCCACAAGCTATTATATGACTAGAGGAGCTAGGAACTTGTGAATGCTCATCTGATTCCAGGTTTGTTATCCAAAGCTCTTCTCATCTCCAACATTTCACCCGCTATTGAGGATTCTGCAGGGCAGGTACCAAGCCCCCAACTAGAGCTGCTGACACAGACATTCCATGTACCACCTGCTTCCACTCACCAACTTCATCTTCTCAAACCCAGCAGGAACTAGAAGCTGTTCTCCTCTGTCTGCCCCTTTTGCTAGTGTTTTATGTTCTTTAAAGAACACAGCCTGCAGGGGAAGGTACGTAGGGATTCATTGATTTCCATGTTGCCCTTTGCAGAGCTGTTGTTCAAGAAACTGGTGTGTAATTGAACAAGGGTTTGGAGCTCATGCTGATGTGAAGTTTCATTGCACCATTAATATCAGCAGGGGCCTTCATACCAGGCTGAAATTAGGAAAGCACACCAGATGGCTTAACTAGCTCCCTGCCACCTGCAGATAGGAAAGTGGGAAATCTTCCTGACTTTAGAGACAGACGCAGGAGAAAGCCAGAGAGGGCAGGTGCACATATTTATTTTTAAAGCATGCCAGGTGTTTCACAGAAAACCTGGGAAGAAGCCATTCCTGCCCCAAAGAGCTTACAAGCTACCTAACAAGTGGCGATGGTGAGGAGTAGATAGGTGGGGGGAGGAAGGAGCAAGCCACATCAATATAAGCAGGCAGTTACTTGCTGTTAGACACATGCACAATTCCGTGGCTTGCTGGGGTTTCCTTTGTGTAACTCTAGCAAGGAAGATGAAGACAATGATTGATATCACTGTGGACGGGAGTTTCAGGAGGGATTTTAATGAGGGGATGTGAGATGCTTGGCAGATCAGAGGAGGGAGGGAATTCCAGGCTTACAAACATTACCAAACACATGCAGATGAGTGTGTGAGAAACTACAAACGGGGCATCACTGGCTGAGCAGAGAGGGGGACACAGTGATAACAGTGAATCAAATAAGCACATGGGTGAGCTGTGGAGTCTTGAATGTGAAGACAAGAAGTTTCCATCCAATGCAGTGGAAAAGAAGAAGCCAGAAGATATTAAAAGAGGAGTGTGACCGAGTCCCACAAGACTGGGGCTCTGGAACCACTCAGAGCAAAGCCAGTCAGGATTCTAGCATATGAGTCTCCCCCAGGTCCCCTCATATCAGTGCAACTGCCTCCTGAATCTGGCCTCAGAGGGTTCAGCACCCTACTCTGCCTGAGCTCTCCCTAAGGGTCCCCCTGAACGGGACCCTGGGGAGCTCTTCCATGCCCTCAAAGAGGCCATGCACCCCACCTTTCAGTCAGAAGCGATTCACAATCAGCATGGGGGTCAGAAGGGTTTATTAGTTCTCAGAAGGACAGCATAAACAGACTTTGGTAGCAGATTAATTAGAAGTTACAGCAGCGACCAACTGGGGTGGCTCAGAGCCCACGTTCTCGGGCTCTGCTCCCTGCCACCACCCGCGGGGGACTGGCCCTTCCAGCCAGTTACCCTCAGCCACATCCCCTTACCCCTCTCCAGTCCTTTATCTCTTTCCCAGGCAAGGTGTCCACCCCTCCTTGTTTCCTCCTGCCTTAGCCTTTTACGGCCTGTCGTAGCTGGTTGACAAAAGGCAGAGAGGTCTTGGTTATTGTCTGCATTACATGTGGCTGGGGAAAGCCCATCCACCCTCTAGTGGTCTCTGCAATGATCACACACCCACGTCCCATCACCAAAATACATGAGTAACATATGGGGGAAACTGAGGCACATGCATGGCACTCAGAAGAAACATTAAGAACATCTCCACTTTATCACAAAGGGTGATAGGCTCAGATTGGTGGGCCAGGAAATAATGTTAGTGGCTGCCTGTCGGAAGGGTTGGAAGAGAGTGATACAACAGAGACTGCAATAACAGGCACAGAAGGTGCTCAGAGCACAGACAACTCAGCTTTTGAGATAAAGAGGAAGTGCTGGCTGTTTTAATCTTTGGATGGGAAGATTGGCCACAGATGTCCTTTAGCTCCTTACTGGTAAAGCTTCTAGGGACCCAGCTTCCAGACATCAAAGTCCTTAGCCCACACTCATCACCATGGCAATGGTGTCCCATCTAAAAACAGAAAATAAAACAAGGAGACTAATATTAAATGAGGATATTGATATAGTAGGCATCAATAAACTTGGTGGAACAATGATAACCAATGGGACACTAATTCCAGGGTATAAAATATATAGAAATGACAGAGTGGGTTGTGCTGTTGGGTGAGTGACTCATATGACGGAACACAGAGTCAAATATAGTGAAAATCTTAAATGAATGACACTGTACCACAGACTCTCTATAGTTAGAAATTCCATGTTTGAATACTAAGAATACAGCAGTGGATATATTTCACCAACCACCTGACCAGGATGGTGATGGTGACTGTGCAATGTTCAGGGAGGTCACATAGGCTACAAAAAAAAACCCAGTAATAATAAGGGATTTCAACTATCCCCATATTGACTGTGTACATGTCACCTTAGAATGGGATGTGCAGCTAAAATTTCTAGACACCATTAATGACTGATTATTGGAGCAACTAGTCCTGAAACCCACAAGGAAAGAGATAATTATTGATTTAGTCCACAGGATCTGATCCAACAGGGAAATTTAGTTGAACCACTCAGTACTAGTGATCATAATAGAATTAAATTTAACATCCTTGTAGGGAGGGAAAGGAGCATTCACAAGAGTGAAATGTCTGCAAGCTGGATGGAAACTTTTAAAAAACACCATTACAGAGGCGCCATTAAATATATACCCCAAATTTAAAACAAAACAAAAAGATTACCAAAAAATGCCACCATGACTAAATAACAGAGTAAAAGAGGCAGTTAGAGATAAAAAGGCATCTTTTCAAAATTGAAAGTCAAATCCTACTCAGAAAAATAGAAAGCAGAATAAAGGAAAAAAAGAATTTAAAGGCCAACTCGGAAAAGACAGGCATAGAAAAAACCCTGGCCCGGATCCTGAGGAGGTTCTTTTGGCCAGGAGTACATGAAGAGGTTCAGTGCATTGTGTGAGCTGCCCTGAGTGCCAGCTACACAGCCCCCAGCCGCACTTCAGAGCCCCGTTTGTGCCCATCCCCTTCACTGAAATCCCTTTCGAACAGATTGCTGTGGATCTAGTGGGTCCCTTGGAAAAGACGACCTGGGGGCACCAATACATCCTCGTCATCTTCAACTATGTCACCAGGTATCCAGAAGCCATTCCCATGAGGAATACTACCTCTAAGGTGATCGTGACCGAGTTGGTGAAAATTTTTGCCCAGGTGGGGCTACCCAAGGAAATATTGACAGACCAGGGGACCTCATTTATGTCCAAACTGATGAAGGACTTATGCACTCTGCTACATGCACGGACCCTGCAAACTTCCGTTTACCACCCTCAGACAGACAGCCTTGTGGAAAGGTTCAATAGGACTTTCAAGGCCATGATGAAGAAGGTAGTGAGCCGAGATGGGAAGGACTGGGGTGCCTTGCTGCTGTTTCTCATGTTCGCCATCTGGGAGGTTCCCCAGGTCTCTACAGGGTTCTTCACCTTTGAGCTCCTATACAGACGCCACCCCTGGGGCCTCCTGGACATCGCCAGGGAAATTTGGGAGGGGGACCCCATGCTGGGGTGGAATGTAATCGACCATGTGCTTCAGATGAGGGACTGGATAGCCCAGGTCACCCCCATTGTACGGGAACATTTAGAGAAAGCCCAGTGGGCCCAGCGGGTCCACTATAACCACCAAGCAGTGGTCCGACAATTCCAGCCAGGAGATCAGGTGATGATACTGGTATCCACTGCCGAAAGTAAGCTACTGGTCCAGTGACAGGGGCCCTATGAAGTGACTGAGCCCATGGGGAAACCAACTATGAGGTACGGCAACTGGGGCTCTGCAAGCAGGAGCAAGTCTACCATGTCAACTTATTGAAGCCCTGGAAGGCCTGAGAAGTATGTATGGCCCTACTTCAGACAGTAGAACCACTCGAACAAGTAAGGATATCCCCTGACCTAACACCGAATCAAAAGGCTGAGGTGTCAGAAATGGTAGATGGGAACCAAGATGTCTTTTCGACTAAGTCGGGTCCAACAACAGAGGTTTTTCACCAGATCATCACAACTCCCGGGGCCAGGGTCATGAGGAAGCCCTACAGAGTTCCGGAGGCTAAGAGGAAAGAAATTAAGGCTGAGGTCGAAAAGATGTTGGAGCTGGGAGTCATAGAAGAATCTCATAGCCAATGGACTAGCCCAATTGTGCTGGTGCCAAAGTCCAATGGCACTACGAGGTTCTGCAACGACTTTTGCCAACTAAATGAGGTTTCTCAGTTTGATGCCGGTAGAGGGAAAAGCTTGGGGTTCAGGGCCATATTTTATGATGAGGAAGGGCTTGCTGTATCGGGTCATGGAGGTGAACAGAGAGAGGGTGCCACAGCTCCTGGTGCCCCAGAAGCAGCAGAGGGAGCTCAGAGAAAGCACAAATCCCGCTATTAGTATTTCTTCTTATGTGTTTGTTCCTCACCGAGAGGTCTCAGTTGCCCATCAGAATGATGCTCCATCATCTCAGCAAGGCTTTTTAGTTTAATAAACAACTTACATCACTATTAGAAAAGCTGACAACTGCAGAGGGGGCTACGGAGGCGAGGGGAAGAAGTAAGAAAAGGAGAGTGTACGAAAGGGTGGAGACAAGTAGGCAGAGGTGTGGAGGACAGATTGTGTAGGTGGTGGGGCACAAAGACAAGGGCTCAGAGGAGTAATGAGGAGTAGTGAGAGAGGAAGAGAGAGAGAGTCTATATTTCTAGCCCAGACTTGGGGACTGAGATGTCTGCCTGGGGCTAACGAGCACTGTGCTGGCAGTAACAGTTCAGAGACTTAGGAAGATAACAGACGCTTCATTAGGTGATATTAATTGAACTGCATAAGCCAGGGAGCTGGGATGATCCTTAAACTAGAGCTGGCTTGGACCAGTTCTTAGAGAATTCCACCCACACAAGTTTCAGCAAGGATATAAGATCACAAGAACTGCATTATCAATCAAAGCTGTTGAGAAGTTGAAGCTAGATGACTTTAGACTGGAAATAAGGTGTACTTTATGAACAGTGACAGTAATTAACCAGGAGAACGGTTTACCAAGGCTCATGGTGGATTTGTCATCGACTATTTTTCAATCAAGGTTGAATGTTTTTCTCAGAGCTCTGCTCTAGGAATGATTTGGGGGCAGTTCCCTGGCCTGTATGAGGCAAGAGGTCACACTAGATGACCACAGTGGTCCTTCTGGCCTTGGAATCTAGGAGTCTATGAAGGCAGGAATCCTTTCACATTCCCAGGTGTCTGTGTATTGCACTCAGTACAAATGTCGCACTACATGCAGGGGCGCCCCTCCAGAAGGCCAAGGGCAACAGAAGCAGGAACTGAATGGGAGCCTGAAGGGGATGTATTCAGCTGCCATCCTACATTGCCACATCACAGAAAATATAGTCTGTGATTTCATTAAAGGCAGAATCATGCACACATGCAGGTGGAGAGTTAAGGGCCCAAGAGCCTTTGGCGTTAACAGACTTGTGTGTACTTCATTTGGCAACTTAATACTCCTTTAATGTGACTGTTTAGATGGAAGTTTCTCTATTTTTTTAAAGAAAAATTATAAAACAAAGAAATCCCATACCATGAAACTATTTGCTAGAAGGCAGGCGCACACTCTGTCCAAGCCATTTTGCCATAGGACCCCTATTTCATTTCATGCTCACCTTCAAATATTGTATGGAAGCAAACAGCATTCTGCTTCCAACCCAGATCATATTTCACACGTGCCTGCATTGTAAAGCTCCAATCTTGCAAAAATTTAAGCACATGCGTAATTTGTTTCCCATGAGTGAAGTTACTTATGTTCCTCAATATCTGCCTGCCAGCCATGCTAGGACATTCCGCTTCCTTCTGCATGCATGCCTAGTGCCAAAGGAATACTGGCACATCCTCAGGACATTCAGTAACAAAACAGGGCACATGTTCATAGCAGATTTCCAAAGTACAGTACAGAGTACCCTTATATCTCAATCAAATCCATATGGCTTTTCATTGGACCCCCACCAGGTACGTTTACCATTTAGGGATGCCGCCACTGCCAAATTTCATGTTTAAACCATTTCCCATGCCACAGATAACAAAAAAAGAAAAAAGGTATAATGGGAAAAGTGCAAGTTTTCAGCATGAAAGGTAAAATATGACAGTTATGAGCTACTGAAAATGATGAATTAGAATGGAAAGTCTCGTGCAATCTTAGCTCTAGGAGTCGGTATGTGGCACGTCTATAATAACGTATTAAAGAAGACAGGCAGTCGAAGCACAATTTCTGTCCATTTACCAAAATGATAAAATAATCTATTTCTCAATAGAATTGAATGAATGAACTGTAATGATTTTATAATAAATGGAAATAAATCAAATAATTCCAAAACAGCAGCTGAACCAATCAGCTCTTCTTGTGCTCATTGTTCAGTAGGTGCAGTCTTGCCTCACTCATGGCATGAGTGGTGTCAGGTCTCGTGTGACCCATCTGTGCCTAGGATAGCCACCTGAAAATGCCAAGATCAGGGCAGGCTGTAAAAGAAGAGCACATTCTCCCAGCACAGGTGGGTGACAGTGAAGTCAGACTTCCAAAACAGCCACAAACAGTGCTTCTGATTCCCCCCACGGGTTATCAAGAAGCCAAAATAAAAATATACACAGCCCCCTTTACTGCATTTCAGTCTCTGGCTCCCAATCAGCCACTAAGTCCAGTAAAGAGACTGGTTATTTAAACTCTATGCTCTGTACCAAAAAGGTTCTCCTGACCCCAAAAAGTCAGCCACAGTGCCAAATCAATATAAGTTTAGATCTTACCCAAGATACCATGCTGCCAGCCAATCCTTTAGTAACTAAAACTAAAGGTTTATTATAAAAAGAAAGAAACAAGCTGTAAGAGAAATGTTAAAGGATTTAAGCAATCAGATACATATAAATGATTTGAAAGTCCATATATATCACATTTCTAGTAGAACTATGGAGTTTGCAGGCTTGTATAATCCCTCTGGTATACATCCAGTACCTGGCTGGATCTCAGTCCTTTGTTTCACAGCTTCAGTTCAATTCAGTTGTAGATGACTTGATCCAGAGGCAGGCAGGAAACTAAAGACAAAATGGATGTGGTGCATCTGCGTTTTATGTCCTTTGGCTTTTGCCATGCTGCTTGTGGAATTTTACAGGAATAAGATGGAGTTCAGAGTCACATGAGTAAGTCCTGGTGACTCATCCGGTATATCCCTGGCTTCTCCCCCTGGGCTCCTTGTACCTGTGAATTTCTTAATGAGCCATTAAGCAGGCTAATGCTGCAGCCATCCTGTCTGGGGTGTCGCCCAGACACAGCACAATTTGAAATACAGATATATCAACCATATCCATAACTTCCATTACACATATATCACATGGACATAAACATCATCATCTTACTTAGCACATTATAGCCTTTCTAACAGTAGCTGACATAGCATGTCTCACATGGATTTGTATGATTTTGACATATTGATGTTAAATAATATAATAAATGCTCCCCTCCCCCATCCAGCCAGTGTGACACTGTTCTTAATCACAGGGAGAGCAGCTCAGATCAATACCACACCCTTCTGTGCAATTACTCGGGCTTACCCCTTCTGTGATTGGCACAGTTTGACCCAGAGTGAGGCAGGGATTCTCCAGGCATTCTTCCTTCAATGCACACTCCCATCTCATGCACTACACACACAGCCCATACTGGATACACTGATTGACATGCTGATGGATTCCATATTGACAAAAGTTGATGTGGCCCAAAGTCAGTTCAGATCCCCAGCCCTGCCTCACTAAGACTGAAATTCAAGGGGGTCTATGTGGACCAGAGGGCCAGCACAAAACACTTGCCCCCCACAAGTCCTGTTGAGAGCATCTAGGTCAGGCATGTGGAAGTACTGGAGAGCCCTTGTGCAAGAGCTCTGCACAAAGGGGAGAGGAAGAAGGCTGCAGCTGCCCCCAGGGTTCGTTTGTTTGTGCCTAAGCCTTCATTTATATCAACTTCATAAGTGTTTTTAAGCATCCTCTTTTCAACAGTGACTTGCTCAATTCCCTTGAAATTGGATGGGGAGCAAATATTCTCTTACCTGTTGAGAGGCTGGAGAACAAGAGCATTTTTATTTGGGGAGCTGAAAATCAGCCTTAAAATCCAGTCCTGTTGGCAGCCTGAACTAAGAGAGACTGATCTTGCCAGGACAATGAAACTGGACCAATCCATGGCACTTTGCCAACAGCATCATGGGGCAAACAACATTGACACGTTACTGCAACTAATGTGAACCAGAGCCCATGAAGCACTGTTAAGCAGTGTGTGTGGCAGTGAGGGTAGGGGGTGTTTGCATGGCTGGCCAATAAATTGGTTTGGGGTGAGCTGTGTCTGTTCATTTCTTAGTGGATTCTTCGATTGCTATGTGTATTTGTGGTTAACAGGTAGAGTGGATTCGGGCTGGTGCATGGTTATGATTTAGGTAGTGGCTAGGGGTTTTAGGTGTGTGTGTACGTGTGTGTGCGTGCATGTGCATGTGTGCTGTTTGCAGTGATGCCAATGTCTCTGTGTGTATGCAGTTTGGCAGTTGTGTCAGGGATTGGAGGAGTGTCTGCATTATTTGGCAGTTGTGTCAGAGTTGGTGTGTGTGTGTGTGCCCAGTTTGATAATTGTGTCATGATAGGTGTGTGTGTGTTGTTGATAGTTGTGTGAGAATTGGGGTGAGTGTGTGAGTGTTTGGTAGTTGTGTCAGGGATAGGGGTGCATGTGTACGATTTGGCAGTTGTGTCAGGGATTGGAGGAGTGTATGCATTTTTTGGCGGTTATATCAGAGATGGTGCGTGTGTGTGTGTGCGTGTGCGTGCCCTGTTTGATAGTTGTGTCAGAGCTGGTTTTGCATCTCTGCCCATCCTAGCTAATAGCTACTGATGGATCTATCCTCCGTGAACTTATCTAGTTCTTTTTTATATCAGTTACAATCATGGCCTCCACAACAACCTCTGGCAATGAGTTCCACAGTTTGACTGTGCGTTACATGAAGAAATACTTCCTTTAATTCATTTTAAACCTGCTGCCTATTAATTTCATTTGGTGACCCCTAGTTCCTGTGTTATGAGAAGGAGTCAATAACACTTCCTTATTTACTTTCTCCACACCAGTCATAATTTTATAGACCTCTTAGTTGTCTCTATTCCAAGCTGAAAATTTCCAGTTTTATTAATCTCTCCTCATATGAAAGCTGTTCCATACACCTAATCATTTTAATTGCCCTTTTCTGTATCTTTTCCGAGTCCAATATATCTTGTTTGAGATGGGGCAGCCAGATCTTCATGCAGCATTCAAGATGTGGGCCTACCATGGATTTATAAAGAGGCAAGACAATATTTTCTTATTATTATTTATCCCTTTCAGGTTAGCTTTTTTGACTGCCACTCCACAATGACTCCAAGAGCTCTTTCTTAAATCGTAACAGCTAGTTTAGACCCCATCATTTTATACATATGGCTGGGATTATGTTTTGCCATGTGCATTTGATTTTCTTCAGAACTCTTGTGTGGATACCATCTGGTCCTGGTGACTTATTAATGTTTAATTTATCAGTTTGTTCCCAAAACTTCCTCTAATGACACATCAATCTGGGTCACGTCTTCAGATTTGTCACCTAAAAAGAATAGCTCCAGTTTGAGAATCTCCCTCACATCCTCAGCCATGAAGACCGATGCAAAGAATTCATTTAGTTTCTCTGCAATAGCCTTATCTTCCTTGAGTGCTCCTTTAGCATCTTGATTGTCCAGTGGCCCCACTGGTTGTTTAGCAGGCTTCCTGCTTCTGATGTACTTAAAATTCTTTTTGCTGTTACTTTTTAAGTCTTTGGCTAGCTGTTCTTCAAATTCTTTTATGGCCTTCCTAATTATATTTTTACATTTCACTTGCCAGAATTTATGCTCCTTTCTATTTTTCTCAAAAGGATTTAACTTCTACTTTTTAAACGATGCCTTTTTGTCTCCAACTTCTTCCTACTTTTTTTACTTTGTTGTTTAACCACAATGGCACTTTTTTGGTCTTCTTACTGTGTTTTTTAATTTGGGGTATACATTTAAATTGAGCTTCTATTATGGTGTCTTTAAAAAGTTTCCATGCAGCTTGCAAGGATTTCACTTTTGGCACTGTACCTTTTCTCTTCTGTTTAGCTTCTTCATTTTTGTGTAGCTTCCCTTTCTGAAATTAAATGATATCATGATGGGCTGCTTTGGTGTTTCCCCCCCACAGGGATGTCAAATTGTATTATGTTATGGTCACTATTACCAAGCAATTCAGCTATATTCACCTCTTGGACCAGATCCTGTGCTCCATTTAGGACTAAATCAATAATTGCCTCTCTTCTTGTGGATTCCAGGACTAGCTGCTCCAAGAAGCAGTCATTTAAGTCATTTAAGGTGACTTTTAAGGCACCTTTAAGTCATTTAAGATACATCCCATCCTGAGGTGACATGTACCCAGTCAATATGGGGATAGTTGAAATCCCCCATTATTATTGAGTTTTTTATTTTATGGCCTCTCTAATCTCCCTGAGCATTTCACAGTCACTATAACCATCCTGATCAGGTGATCGGTAGTATATCCCTACTGCTATATTCTTATTAGTCAAGCATGGAATTACTAGCCATAGAGATTCTATGGTAGTTTGGTTCATTTAAGATTTTTACTTCATTTGACTCTCTGCTTTCTTTCACATATAGTATCACTCTCCCACCAGCATGACTTATTCTGTCCTTCCGATATATTTTGTACCCTAGTATTAATGTGTCCCATGATTATCCTCATTCCACCAAGTTTCTGTGGTGCCTGTTATATCAATCTCCTCATGGAATACGAGACTCTCAAGTTCACCCATTTTAGTGTTTAGACTTCTAGCATTTGTATGTGAGCAGATAAGTATGTAAGATGAGGTGTTCATGTTCCCCGATTGGCAGTTGTGTCAGGGATAGGTGTGTGCGCGCGCACGCGCACCTTTTGGCAGTTTGTCAGGGATGTGTGTGCATGCATGTGTGCTGTGTGACTGTTGTGTCAGTGATGGGTGCGTGTACCTGTGAAGGAGAAGAGCACCTTCCACTTTCCTGCCTGAAGTCAGGTTGTGAAGTGTGCGAACTGGCAGCAGGAGCGTGCACTCTGGGCTTGCAGACATCACAGAGAGTGTGGGGAGGATGGAGCCTCAAAGACATATGGCCCCTCCCAAGCAGCCTGGTGCTCTGGGCAGCCACACCATTCCCCATGGCAGGTGGCCTGCTCCAGTGGGTGTGGCCATGACCTGCTCTGAGAGCCCCAGACAGCCCCATGTCTCCTGTCACAGAGTACCCCCAGATCTGGAGCCCCACAAGCTCAGGAGCCCTGTGAAGGTTGATGACAGGAAGGCAGAGTGACAGGAGAAGGACAGGATCGCACCCCCAGCCCCAGAGGCCAGGAAACAGAAAGTGAAGTCTTCTAGGTGACAAAGGTGCAAGGATCCCCAAATGTAGTCAGTGTTACAGCCCCAAGTGTTCAAACATCCTGGGTCAGAGCCATGAAATAATCAATGGTGGTCTCTTTGCCTTCTGGTTTGGAGCTATTGGAGTCACATTTTCAGGCTTTTCCCTGTAACCAAGAGGGCTATTAATATGCTTTGATAAAAGCTGAGAGGAAAGATTCTCACCTAATCCCATGATTCCAGCAGCTAGCCTTCAAGGAAAACATGTCAAGAGTGCAATTTATATAAAACTGTGAGTGTCTGTGTGTGCCTTTTTTGTGACTTCAGGTTGATTTTTCACATACCAGGCACACACCCAGCGTGGTGTACCCCTAGCAACACAACTAGCAGGTGCAGAGCAAAAATATGAACAGTGGTTGATGGTTTGTCAGTTAAAATCTCATAATTTTAAAGCCAATCTTGTACTTCTGGGGGGTTTCCAATGATTTTAGAAGCTGGCAATTCTGCAGATACTCTTCCCACTGTACCCCTGTGACCTGCTACCCATAGCTCAATAAGCAGACTGAAGATGTCTCCTGGCTCAGCTATTTTTAACAAGCCCATGATGTGTCAGATATTATGCACTCGTCTCCCAAACGCGCCCATATTGGCTCCTTTATTATATGCCCATATCTTTTTCTTGAAAGGATGTCAGACTAAGTGACTGGGGGTTTCCTGTTTTTTCCTTCTGAAAAATGGCTACCTTGTTTGCTATTTCCTAGTCTATTAGGAGCTCTCCTGGCAGCCAGGATATGTTGCTGATTATTTTCAGAAGTTCTATTTCTTCTGTTTGGTCTTTTCAAACTCGCAAGTGGATTCCATCTGGATCTGCAGATTTATGACCCCGTTGTGTTAATGACACTCCATTCTAAACCCTTGTCAGAAAATAACTTTAGTTTAAAGAAATACCTTTTGGATTAAAATTGATGATAAATTTACAGCTGATGGTGATACCTTACTATTCCAAAGGTATCAACGTAGGATGTTAAACCACAACTGCGAAATGTAATTTTTTTAAATATGCAGGACCAGATAACTTGCATCCAAGATCATTGAAAGAATTGCCTGAGGAGGGTTGGACTTAAGCCAGTATTGTGCCAATACTACATGGTCACACATAGGTGGCTGGTGAAAATATTGTTGGGCAGAGCTGACCCTGATTTTCCCCTCTGGCGTATTGGACCCCCCTGCTCACAGATTTGGAGGAGCCAGCCACAATGCTACTTGACGCACCCCGCCTCAGCCAGCAGGCACTCGGGTCTGAACAGCCTAGGAAATGTTAAAAAATCTAGTGGCGGTGCCTAGGAGAGAGTTCATCATATCTACTAGGCACTGACATGCTGCTGTCAGGGGAGATCGTTAGCACTTGTGGGAATGCTGGCTGGTTCTGAGAACATTCCCTTTCATTCTGATTCCCAGGCACCTGCAATCCAAATGCTTTCTGCAGTGCAAATAGCCAGATATTTGATAATGATGACTGGGCATGCAAGAAGCTGGACCGATGGAGCTGTGTGCTGCCTGGCTGGGGAGGAGGTGGGGACTTGAATTCCAGTTTAAAAATTCCTGCCCCACCTGGATTTCTAGACCCAAAGGGCTACAGCTCTCCAACAGGAAAGAGAGCAGCTGTAAGGGGCACAGGGGTCCCAGGGAAGCTCCAGAGAGCGCACCCAGCATGGCCTGGGAGCAAAATGCTGAACAGCTGGTCCCCAGGATGCTGCAGAGGGGCTGCACTCCCTGGTTTTGTACGTTGTGCTGTCAAGCGGGACAGTGACTATGTCCAGCAGCCCGGGGGAGAAGCGTTGCACACGTAATTGCCTAGCTCCCTGCTGGGTTGTGACCACACCAGAGAGTTAAGAACTGAGCTGAGAACAGACCATGAAAGCCAAAGACTCAAAGTCTTGTGTTCCACCATGGAAAGATGCCAATAAGCCACAAAGTTCCTGGCTTTCACCGAAACCACCTAATCCGCCCATAAAGTGGCCCCACTTGCACCCTCTGCAGCAGACAGGCAGCAGGGAACCTGCAGAGGGCCTGATGCACTCCCCGTCCCTGGCTCACCAGGGACACGCAGCAGTCTGCAAGGGATTGTTCCTCGGGGGCATGTTGCTTGTTGGGGGGATGAGGCCTCAGGGAACGTTGCCGGCTGAGAGGATGGGGTCTTGGGGACACATCGCTGACTGTGAAGGGTAGGGTCTTGGAGGCACATTGCCAGCTGGGATGAACGGGACATCGGGGGCTTGCTGCTGGTTGCATGTTGATAGGACCATATGATGCACGATTCTGGGTGGGGGGATGTTCCCTAGTGGCCATGTTGCTGGCTGGGGGATGGTCCCTCAGGGGCATAATGCTGGCTGGGGGGACGTATCTTGCAGATACAGTGCTGGCTAGGAAGGGGGCCTCAAGGACATATTGCTGGTTGAGCAATGGGGCTACAGGGGCACATTTCTGGGTGGGGGGATGGTCCTCTGGGGAATGTTGCTTGCTCAGGGGAGGGTCCTTGGGAGCACATTGCTGGCTGGGGGCTGGTCCCTTACAGATGGGGCCTCGGGGACATGTGGCTGGCTGGGGGGATGGGTCTTGGGGACACGTGGCTGGCTGGGGGGGATGGTAATTCAGGGGTACATTGCAGGCTAGGAAGATTTGCCATGGAGGACTTTTGTTTTGGTTGAACTTTTCCACAGGTGAAAGCCCTGCATTGGGAACTTGGCTGACAGTACCCATGGACTCTGTAGCTTCCCCCTGGCCAGTCTCAATATTAGAGGCCTCGTACGTCTGTGTTTACTGACCTTTCCTGTCTATTTGTGGAACCACTGGCCCTTCTGCCTCTCAGCAGGAGCTCCTGGAGAGCAGCAACGCAGCAGTGTTCATCTCCAGAGGCTGGTTGCCTGACAGCCTGTCTCCCTTCCCTTCCCTGTGCTTCCACTGGAGCATTGTTAGGAAGGGCTAAATAAATCCTCTTAAGGTGTTAATGACATGAGTTCACAGGATGCCCCAGCGCTGCCCTCCACAAACCATGCACACACATCAGAAACGTGCTGATACATGCACCAAACACAGTCACATCCAGACCCACGCTGCACCTCTCAGCATATTGTAGGCCTAGGAGAAACACACACTAAAGCATGCTGGAATTCTTTTCATCAAGATTGGACATTTTTTCTAAAAGCTCTGTCTAGCTCAAACAGGGATTAATTCGGAGCAGTTCTCTGGCCTGTGCTATTAAGGGGATCACGATAGATGATCAGAATAGTCCCCTCTAGTCTTAAAATCTCTGACCAACAGACCATCCAGAAAACATACCCATAAGCACAGCATATAGAAACACGGGTACACTGACGCACACCATCTACACACCACACACACTGCACAATATGAAAACGACTCCAGTGCACAACCCAAAAGCGCCAGCAGTCATCCTGGGGCAAGTGGCAGACCCCAGCCACAACATGACCATGTTACAGCAGCTCCTCAGCTGTTGGAGCCAAGCTTCTTCATCTTCTGTGCTTCCAAAAGCCTGCCCAAGCCCCCACCACGGAATGCACAGAGAGAATCACAACAGCTCTCAGGTTGACAAGCGAGGCCAGGAGAGAACAATTGTTTCTGAATCTTAACAAAGCCATTGAATTCTCGCCAGCAGCGTAATCTTTCACAGCTGAATTACAAATGGTGTGGAAGGACGATGATCCACTTAGACAAGCTGAAATATTTATATTCCTTTCTCAAAGAGCTGGTGCGGGTGTTTGCCGAACTGATGAAGGCTTCATATCTGCAGCAGGGAGCTCATTAATTGTATTCCAAAGGGATTAATTATGGCATGAATAAAAGAGGCTTCTCTGTCATCTCATGGCTCCTGCCATGCAGCTAGAGTTGAGGGGAAGTGCCGTGATGCAGCAGTCACCGCCACTCGCTTGGCAGAAAGAGGCCAACAGCAGCAGCTACTCTGGACTGGGTTGCAGTGTTGCTGCTTCTCCAGCACTGCAGAGGGTGACATGGGGGCTCATGGGAGGCTGTTAAACCTGGTTCTTAGCTGAATTCTACACTGTGCCCCTTTTCAAGGCCTTTGACTGAGGACCCCTGGTGTGGAATGAAGACAAAGTCACATTTAGGTAGAGGGGTAGAGAGAAGCAAAAGCTTCCAGCATCTGGACACCACAGAGGTGGACAGATTCTTCTGCTTTTCTGTCCACGTGGTAGCTCCCTTGCTTATTGTCAGATGGTTCTTGGCTGGCATCCCTTCCACACAGCTCCAGCTGTGCCTTTGCTGCCATGCAGATGGCCATTGCTTAATTCAAAGGGAGAAGCCATTATCAAAGGACACATACTCTCTTCCGCATGGCATCACTGGGGCCTGAACGAGTCCCAGCCCAGGTAAATGGCTCAGCACAGATTGGGGCAGGGCAGTGAAGGGATGAGGAATCCCAGAGTGTCTGTGTTCCTGATTCAAAGACCAGGGCAATAAAATACTTTGTTTCTAGGCAAAGAAAAGTAATAGCTCCCATATGGCTCCAACTGTTGCAATGCTGGCCCCTGGGCATGCAGGTGAGTCACAGGACAGCTGTCCCACTCTTTTATGTCATTCTGCCGGGCCAGAGGCAGAACCTGTGCAGAGCCTTAGCACAGCCTCCAATTCCCTGTCCCCTTGAGAGGCAGGCAGGAGGGAGGGATAAGCTGTTCCCACTTGACCTGCTGAGAAAAGCAGCCATGACTCCCTAGAGGTGGGATGGATTCAGACATTTGGGTAGGTCAGAGTATTCAGGGCTTCAGGGTTTTCTGCTATTTCTGAACTGCAGATTCCCAGTACTGAGGAGAGGGGAAGGTATGGCCCTGTCTTCTCTGATACATTCCCACCATGCCTCAGAACAAGGTCTGCTCCAAAAGGGCCAAATCTGCTCTCTCACACCCGTGGCCTGAGAGCCTTCCAGAAACCGCACCCCTTTCCCTCCTGTGCAGGTCCCAGCGGATCAGCCCAACAGGGACAGGATTTCAGCACAAGCTACTAGGGTTGAAGCAAGGGCAGATGATAGTTTTAGATATAACAATTGGAATGTCATATTCCTCAGTGAAGAAAGGTAAAGGTTGGCAGCTACACCGTATAGCTGAGTGCTAGAGAATGGGGAGATGGACCTCAGAGGGACTGGAGATCTCTTGTATAGTCTTGTATTCTCCCACAAGCAGGAATAGAGCCCAAAAAATCAGACACCCATCCTATTTTTCACTGCTGTCTCACAATAGTCATTGTATGGTGACTTCATACATACTGTCTTGACTCAGCATATTGGTGCATCTGATTGTCTCACTGTCCATTACTTGGAAAGGTATTCTGCCTTAACGTGGCTGAGGTCATCATTAAGATTTGGTGTGAGAGCGCAGGTCAGATGAAGTTGGGGTGAATGTTGCATTTTGGTATCTGGTAGAGATGACAGTGAAAGCTACATGGAGTGTGCAATCGGCAATATTGTAGATAATGCAAAGGTGATAACTATCGGGGAATGCAAGAAACATCTAATTCTTCTTCGAGTAGTGTCCCTTGGGGTGCTCCACTGTAGGTGTGTCCGCCTCCCTGTGCTGCTGAGCAGAGAACTTTGGTAGCGGTCTGTCCAGTCCACACATACGCTGCTCCCCACCTACTATGAGGCCAGCCAGAGTGCACAGACACTCCCTCCTCAGTTCCTTCTCAGCCACCCCTCGCTAGAGACAGAGCTATTGCTGTCCATTCATGAATCATTAATTCTCTTAGTATTGGTAAGTTTTAGCTTCTGTTGAAGCCTTTTTTCTTCCTTTGCTTCATTACATTTTATTTTGGCCTTTGCCTAAAGAAGAAGAAGAAGAAAAGGACTTTATCTTCTACTGACCCCTTGTGCAAGGGGAGGACCCATCTGGACACTGGTATGCCTGGCTCCCGGAGATTCAAAAAGTGCCTCAGTTGCAAGGAATTTGTCCCAGTGACTGTTGGACACTCACAGTGCATTCACTGCCTGGGATAGAAACACATTCCACAGAAATATGGCTTGTGTCAGCAACTGAATCCCATGTCCAGGAAGGACAGAAAACTGAGGCTCAAACACCTAATCTCGGAGTCAGACTTTCAACCTCTGATGTCCCAGTGGGAGCCATCACCGCAACCCTCCACTTCGAAGGGAGGTGAGCTCAGACAGATGCCTGTGAGCCACTCATGTAAGGTCCATGAGTCCCCATAGCGAGCCCTGATCAAGCCAAAAATGATCCCTGGTTCAGTCAGTATCATCAGTACTGACACCACCAAAGCCATCTAGATCAGATACCCAGGGCACATGCAGAGCTAACCCACCAAAACAAGTTGGAATGCCTAAGACCCAATGGATACAGGCAAAGAAGCACTGGTATGATGGGGGCATGAGCAACATATATCTGCCCTGATGAAGGATCCATCAGTATGGTGGTCAACATCATACCACCGATGACATGCCAGGCACCAATGGACTGTGCTCCAGTCTGCATCTCTGACTCCATTGGTACAAGCCTTACATCACTGATAGCCTCTGCTGGTACTGACACCCTCCACACTGCCAGATTTCCTGTGCGAGATGGAACTTTTGGTGTCCAACACACCGAACTCTCCTCTACTGAGTTCACCCAGAGCCAGTGGCTCACCAACAACCTCTTGCCACATACTGCCCTTTTCATTGTTGGAATCAAAAAGTGAGCAAGAGGATTTATCTTCTCAATGCTCTTCTGGCCCACCATAGAGAGTCCAGCTCCGCTGTGGACATTGGACATACCATCCCTCTGACCCACAGCCTCCCTGGTTTGGGCAACTGTGGTACCAACCCACTTCTCATCATTGTCACAAGATGAGATGGTGATGCCGCCTCCACCATCTATGGTGGGTGACTTTAAACTGTCCCAGGACTTGGCACAGTGGGTGGCAGAGGCACTCCAAATACCTTTACAAGAGGTATCTGAGTTGCACCACAAGCTGGTGGACATTTCACATTCCTCCACCTCCTCCAGAGTGGCGCTCCCTATTAATGAGGGTCTACTGGACCTCAACAAGGTAATATGGCAGACCCCTACATCTGTCCCACCAATTTGTCAGAGGATGGATAAAAATATTATGTGCCAGCAAAGAAACAAAATTCTTGTTCTCACACCACCTCCCAATTCAGTCATTCTGGACACAGTTAACTCTAATAAACACCAACATCACTTCAAGTCCACCCCTTATGACTGGGACTGGGAGCACCTAGACCTGTTTGACAGGAAGGCCTATATGACCCATCCATGCCTAGGATAGCCACCTGAAAATGCCAAGGTCAGAGCAGGCTGTAAAACAAGAGCAGATTCTCCCAGCACCGGTGGGTGACACTGAAGTCAGACTCCCCAACCAGCCACAAACAGTGCTTCTGATTCCTCACACTAGTTATCAAGAAGCCAAAAATACAAATACACAGCCCCCTTTACTGCATTTCAGTCTCTGGCTCCCAATCAGCCACTAGGTCTAGTAAACAGATCAGTTATTTAAAACTCTGTGCTCTTTATCAAAGAGGTTCTCCTGACCTCAAAGGGTCAGCCACAGTATCAGATCAATATAAGATTAGGTCTTAACCAAAATACCACACTGTCTGCCAATCCTTTAGTAACTAAAACTAAAGGTATATTATAAAAAGAAAGAAACAAACTACAAGAGAAATGTTAAAGGATTAAAGCAATCAGATACATATAAATGATTTGAAAGTTCATATATATCAGGTTTCTAGAAAAACTGAGGAGTTTGCAGGCTTGTATAATCCCTCTGGTGTACATCCAGTACCTGGATGGGTCGCAGTCCTTTCTTCACAGCTTCAGTTCAGTTGTAGATGACCTGATCCAGAGGTAGGCAGGAGACTAAAGACTGAAAGACTGAAAGGCAGACTGAAGACAAAATGGATCCCGGGCAGCTGCCTTTTATGTCCTTTGTTCTGTACCATGCTGCTTGTGGAATTTTCACAGGAACCAAAATGGAGTCCAGAGTCACATGAGTAAGTCCTGGTGACTCATCAGGTATATCACTGGCTTCTCCCCCTGGGCCCCTTGCACCTGTGAATTTCTTAAAGGGCCATTAAGCAGGCTATTGTTCTGCAGCCATCCTGTCTGGGGTGTGACCCAGACAAGTTGAAATACAGATGTATCAACCACATCCATAACTTCCATTACACATATAACACATGGACATAAACATCATCATCCTACTTAGTACATTACAGACTTTCTAACAGTACCTGACATGGCATGTCTCACATGAATTATTATGATTTTGACATACTGATGTCAAACAATATAATAGATGCCCCCCCCACACACACACAATTCAGCCAGCGTGACAGCCTACTCCTCAGCCACCCTCCAGTTCAGAGTGGCGAACTATCAAGACTAGTGGGCTAAATATGACTATCAAAACAATGTGAAGCTTAGTTCTTTTATTGAATGGCTCCCTGGTACTCACAAGGATCAACTGAAGATTGCGTTAATGAGGGCCAGCTATGGTGAAATCATCTCTCCACTCGGCACGTGATGCAGCTGACATGATGACATGTTCTGTTTCAACTGCCGGTGTGATGAGACTGGCCTCGTGGCTTCATCTCTCCAGCTTCCCCAAGGAGGTCCAAACAACAGTGAAAGACCTCCCCTTTGAGGGGACAAAGTTATTTGCTGAAAAGACTGATGCCTCCTTCCGCACATTAAAAGATATGAGGGCCAATTTTCAATCCCTTGGGATCTCTACACCTGGGTACAAAGTACAGCCTCCAGCTGCCATTCAAACCTTGCCCACAACACTCATCCCAATATCCATCTCAATGTGCACAGACGTCATATGAACTCCAGACAAAGAAACTCGGGTTCCCCGGGTGGAAGACATCAGGATCTCAGCAAACTTCCTCTCAACCCTCCATCTCGAAGAGGCAGTTTTGACAGGTTGACCAAGGTGCCGGTGGAACACCCTCCTCATTTTACACTGGAAAACTCCACCCATCCCTTTGGAGACCATCTCACCCCATTCCACAACACCTGGGAACGGATAACCTCCAACAAATGGGAGCTGGAGATCATCCAACATAGATATTCCATCCATTTCTCCTCCCTCTCCCCTCCCAAACACCTTTCCTCATCACTCTTCAGGGACCCTTCTCACGAGACAAACCACCTCTTCAGAGTAGGAGCCAGGGAGCCAGTGCCTGCTCATGTAATGGGCAGAGGCTTCTCATCTCATTACTTCCTCAAATGGAAGGAAAAAGGGGATTGGAGACCCATCCTGGACTTCAGAGTGCTCAACAAGTTTATCAAGGCTCAGAAGTTCAAGATGGTCACATTATCAATATTGATTAGAAAAAGGAGACGAGTTCATATTTTCACATCTTAATCATACCTAGTCACAGACATTGCCTCATGGTTCACACTAGGCCAAGACCACTACCAATACAGAATACCTCCTTTCGGCCTCTTCTCAACCCCCAGAGTATTCTCCAAGGTCCTTTCAGTAGTGGTGGCCCACTTACGATCTCAAGGCATCAGGATTTTTCCTTACCTGGACAACTGCCTTCTCAGGGCATGGTCCTTCACAGAGGCCCAACAGGAGGCCCACACAGGACCTGTTTCAGAATCTGGGTTTACAGAGAAACAAACAAAAATCGACTTTAACACTGGTACAGAGGTTAGAATTCATAGAAGCCAACCTCAGCTCCATTCAGATGAAGACACTTCTCGCACATCACAGATTTCTCAATTCGTCCTCCTTGATAGAGACAGTACAATCCAGCCCCCAAATTTCAGCCAGACATTGCCTCCAGCTCCTGGGGCACATGGCCACGGGCACATCACTAATTCCAGACTACACATGTTATGCATCCAAGCATAATTTGGTTCAGTTTACAGGCCGAACAGAGACAACATAAGCAAACTACTATCAATGTCCAACAGGGTCAAGTGATCCTTGGACTGGTGGAGGGACCCAGTAAACATCTGTAAAGGAATCCCGTTTATTCAGTCTTCCCCATCTCTTCTCCTGACCACCTCTCATACACTGGGGTGTGCATCTCAATGGTCAGACGATATGGGGCAAATGGTCTCCAGCCAAGACATACTTGCACCTCAACCTGTTTGAACTCAGAGCAGTCAGTTCCTCTCACCGACAAAGATACGCACACAAGAATTATGATGGACAATATGGCCTGCATGCATTACATAAACTCTCGGGGAGACGGCCAGTCTCACCCACTGTGCATAGACGGAACTGGTGTATCTCCCACAATATCTTACTATCAGCAGCTTACTTACCAGGAATACACAACACAACAGTGGACAATCTCAGCCACAAATTCCCATAGGACCATGAATGGAAGATAGATTCAGTTGTACTCCACAAACACATCCCAATAATAGAGGACACTGATCATAGACCTATTTGCTACTTGCCAGAAAGGAAAGTCCTCAGTACTGCTCCAGACCAAGGATCAGATGACACTCCATGGGAAATACTCTCCTCCTTCCATGGGAGAAGAGCCTTCTTTATATCTTCCTCTGATTCCCTCTGATACTGAAAGTTCTGTTGAAAGTAAAAAGAGAAAGTGCAAACATCATACTGATTTCTTCCACCTGACCCAGACAGATATGGTACAACTGAATCTGTTACAACTGACACTATGTCCATGGCTGACTCTTCCAATCACTCCTTACCATCTATCCCAGAACAAGACACATATCCTTCATCCCAATCTGCAGATTCCGTGGCTCACAGCCTGGCTCCTTCATAGTTCCAGCACATAAAGAGGTCTTGGTCTGAAGAGGTACAGGAGATATTATTGCACAGTAGGAAAGGAACTGCTAATTGTACCTTTCTACAGAAATGGAAGAGATTCCAGATTTGGTACCAGCCTAAAGTGTCATCCCTAATACATCTACCCTACCAGTGTTCCTAGATTTCCTGTTGACTCCCAAAAAAATCAAGACTTTCTATCAGTTCGCTGAAAATTCATTTAGCAAAAATTACAACCTTTCATGACAAGGTGATAGTATACTAAAACTTTTCACATCCAACTATGAAGAGGTTTCACAAAGACATAGCGAACCTCTTCCCACAACCCAACTTCTCACTTTTCAATGGGATCTCAACCTAGTATTAAAAGGTCTGACTCTGCCACCATTTGAACCCATGGCTACTTGTTCATTAACTCATCTTTTCATGAAGACCACATTTCTCGTCACCAAGAAGGACTGGGGAAATAGTGGCTCTGATGGTACATCCCCTATTCCACTGTTTTCTTCCCTGACAAGGCCACACTTAGACTTCATCCGAAGTTCACTCCCAAGGTGGCTTCTGCATTTCACAGAGATCAGCTTATTCAGCTTCCAGTCTTTCATCCCAAACCTCATCAGGATAATATTGAAGCCATCTCCATATGCTTGGTATGAGGAGATTCTTGGCCTTCTATTTGGACAGGATGAAAGCCTTCAGAAATCTCTGAGACTCTTCCTCACTGTTGCAGATAGGTCAAAAGGTACAGCGATTTCAGCCCAAAGACCCTCTAAGTGGGTCTTGGGTTGTATTAAATTCTGTTACCAATTGTATAACGTAACACCCCCATCTTCAATACACATGCAGTCTCTGAGGTTAGACTCCTTGTCTGTCGCTTTCTCCAATGGTATCCCTATATCAGAAATCTGCAGAGCAGCTACCTGGGCAACTGCATCCACCTTCCCAGAACACTATGCCATTCTGGAGGATTCAGCTGCAGATGCCAAATTTGTCACTCAGACTGGCTTTCAAGCGGGGTATGCCTGCCTGCACCTCCCTGTTCTCTGACAGGAAGGAGCCATGCTGCCTTTGGATCAGGGATTTAGATATGTTGCTTCTGAGTTTTGCTCCTTCTCGCTGATGGCTTGGAGTTGATGATTTCCCAGAAGTGCAGACTGCCTGACTCCCACCAGGGGTTTCTCTGTGCTGTCACTCTGCTGATGAAAGAGGTGTCTTGTGGGTTGGGTTCCTCTCCAGCAGGTACAGCAAGAGAATTACATTCACTTCTTTGGACAAATGCAATTCTGCCTCACTCAGATCCATTCATAAAGCTGCTATCAAGATCATTTTCCTAGTTCATCTCTTTGACCCTATCTTTACATCCCTCCCTTTACATCCCTCCCTTTGCTCCCTTTCTCTGTCAAACAACCTACTTGTCTTCATTTTCAAGGCTTTTCACAGACAGTCTGCACCCTACCTATCATCTCTCATAGACTCTCATGAAGTCAATTCCTGCCTTCTGATGCCAGCCTTCAACACCCACTTTAACTTCCAAACAAGCCTTCACCCATGGGAAAAGTGCTTTGTAAATATCTGGAAAGCCACCTCCTGTCCTTCAAATTCCTCCTTAAAGTGACATCTACAAAAACTTGGTAACAGGCAGCTGATGTACTGGGACCACTGTCTATTGTGGTGACAAATATTGCCTCACTGCTTCCTTGTACTCCACCATCTGTCTATTTATAGCCATCCAGTATCTCTTGTCTTCTACTTAGACAGGAAGCTCTTTGGGCAGGGAGCATCTTTTTGTTCTGTGTTTGTACAGCACCTAGCACAATAGGGTCCTGGTCCATGAGTGGGGCTTCTAGGCATTACCACAACACAGATAACAAAAACAAGACAAATTAATTATGTGCCTGATTCATGCATCATCCCTGCTGTAACTTCGCTGGGCATATCAGCTTAGAAATAAAGTACAGTACATGATCCGTGTGCCACCGTTAAACTGTCCTAATGTTGTAACATTAGTTACAGTGATTGTGATCGTATCTCCCTCCGGTGTTAGTAAGATGCCATCACTGTGGTTTTTAAGCACTCAGTCAAACCAAAGCCAGTTTGTTCAGACCTGCTGCTGGTCAAAACTCAGAATTTATATTTTATGGGAAATTTTGACATTTCAAAATTTGTTTTCTCTCTGAATTGGCATGAAAATAAATATTTTCAAAATTACCCCCTGAAATATATTTGTTTTGAAAATTTAATTTCGGAAAAAAATGTATCCTATTATTGACATGTAAGTGGTAGTAGTATATGATATGACGTATCATATATACCCTACTGCTACTGACATGTCTTGAAATAATGTAAAATAATAAAAGCAATATAAAAATTAAACAAAACAAATTTCAAAGGAAAGTTTCATTTTTATCTGAAATATCCATTTTTTTCCAAAATGATTTTCTTTTTTACATCTGGTCAAGCTGTTTAGAATGAAGAATATTGTTCACGAATTTAGCCTCTTTTGGGGTTAATAAATCATTTGCAAACTGATCCTGCTTCCTGTAGATGAACACATTATTTATAACTATTCCCTAACCATCTGGCTGGATAAATTTCAACCTGTGGATTCTTGACAAAACCATCTGATCTAATTATTCAGTATTCACAAGGTGCTGTTGTTACAGTTCAGGGCTAACTGTATATATGACCACTCTCTCCGTCACTCCAGGGGTATCTCTTTCAAGTGTCAGGCCTAAACTTGCAGTTCACTCAGATTGAATCCTGCAATTCACCCCATCTTTAAATTGGACCATCAGGCTATAGCACAGCAACCTCTGTTTCCCACCCCTATTATCTCAGTAAGGTCCAGCTCCCTTTGCCCCCTGCTATAGATTTAGCTCCTGGACAGTGACCAAATTGACAGTGCAGTGACAGAAAATAGCTTGTTCAAAACAAAGTATGATTATATATCCACAGGAATATAACAAGCAGAGCCAAAAGGGTAAAAAAAATAAAAGCATATGGTCTAACCTAATTATAGCATTTGTCTCATGCTGTTAGATAGGCCCAATTTAGCCTTGGTACCTCCCCAGAATGACTACAGTGGTATGGCTGTACTGAAAAGCCCTTTCTAGTATAAACAGAGTCCCATTTTTACCTTTCAGCCAGCAAGACCTACCTCACAGAGTTACATATACATTAACGAAAAGTTCCAGAGGGGTAGCCTCTGATGAAGTGGGTTAAAGCCTACGAAAGCTTATGCCTGCAAAAAATAAATTTGATAGTCTTTAAAGTGCTACAGAACTCTCATTGTTTTTGCTATATGCATTAATAAAATTAATGTAGGCCATATCTAAATTAGGAGCACTTTGCTGGTATCAGAGTACCAGTGTACTATGTGTAGGGTGATCATGTTTCCCTAAACTGAAATATGGGTCTGGCCCGAGCTTTTTCCTGCCCAAATGTTCCTCCGCCTCCCCAGTTAAGACAAGTAACAGAGAGGGTAAATAGGAATGGGTATGGCTTGGGATCTGGATAGCAAAGCAGGGTATGAGAACTTTTGGTCTCAGAGCTAGGAGGTGAAACTATTGGACTATTGGAAATGTAGCCCAGGGTTCCACAGCAATAACTCCAGAATCCCTTACCCCGCCAACCAGGTGGTGGACAACTGCTCTCACTGAGGGTTTTTGCCTCTAGTCAGGGCCTCAAAAGAAGAGGAATCCCTTCCCTAATTCACTTTATTTCAGCATCCCTGTCATTCTTTGTTGCCAAGGAGGGGGCAGGAAACTGACAGAATGCAGATCTGAATCCTCAGTTACTAAGGGGCTTTGGAAGAAGGATACTTTCCCACCCCCTGAGTGTTAGGGACATCTGAGAGCTGTGCAGAGCTCTGAGAAATCACAAGACCCATCACCCACCTGGCCTCTTGGCCCCTCATTAACAATATGCTCCACACCCATAAGCAAAGCTGGTAAAAGCACAACTTTGCTGGTATAGCTGTTTCCCCTATCAAGGCATCTGCTGATACAGCTATTTCCATCAGAGATCACACCTCCTCACACGGATAAGCCAGCAAAACTCTGTAGTTTAGCCTGGCCACAGAGAGCTACCTAGACTAGAATGCTGGGGTAGTAAGCTATAGTTGCACAGCTCTCTGGTGCAGCAGACTGGAAATATTGCAACAGCTTTGATCAATTAATCCTGATCAAAACCTTATGTTAAGGTGGCTTCTGCCCATAACTCCACATTAAGGCAGAAAAGAAATAAATTAACAGGTGTATGGAACATGCTCCGCCTGCTTTTATTTTTTGCTACATTAAAAGTGGACACATCAAAGTGGACACAATAAGGCCAGGGGAGTCGCATATAAAACTGCACACTATTGTGTGTCTTTTAGTGGGAAAGAACTTGTCTGCCTTCTTATTCCCTCTTAGGCTGGCATCAACAAAGGTGGACCCACTTAAAGTGAACCTATCCACCTCCTCCCTCAGCTGTCTTCTCTTGTGTTACAGCACAGCAGTGAGAGAGCCTTCTGAATGGATAACATTCATGCAACTTTAATTATTGTTTCAGTCACATAAATCAATGCAGAATTAAAATTCATGATGGTTCTAGGGTACAACTGCAAACAATTTGTTCAGTAAACTTTGCTCTAATTGGCATTCTGAAAAATTTCCTGTTAATCAAGCCTCTTGGGCTTAGTTTAGCAGTGTAGTTCTATCTACGAATGTCAGTGCTTTGAGCATGCATGCGTGCATGCTGATTTCAATGGTCTTTATACTCTATTAGCTCACAAACCTTGCCCTGACATTAATTTGTGATGAATTTTTAACAGCCTTCTGTGGTCCTGCCTTTGGTCTTCTAGATACTTCAATGCCAGAAGAAAGCAATGAGAGGAAGTATGTGTTAAAAAAATGACAATCCATATACATTTCAGAAAGACTTTCTAGTGGCTGAATGTGATGTACTGAGTCAGGGATTTCAAACTCCTCAGGGAGACAATTTCCAGTGGGACTGCACTTCTTATGTGACCATTTAGAGTTCAGTGAAGAAGCTGAGATCAGTGGCTTGTGCCTTTTTGCCTTCCAACACGTCAACAAGAAAATATTGGGGCTTCTCCTGATCAGGCGACTTGTTCTCCTTAGCACTGAATAATTTCTTCCTGTATCTAATATGGCTCTCAGCAGTGTGTAAAGCTTTAGAGCCCTGCTGCAACCCCAGGAGACGGATGCTGTCAGGTTTCTGGAAAGTGCCTGAAAAATTCAAGAAATGAGACAGAGAAACTTTGTAAGCTCTTCAGAGCCCTCTCCCCATCCCTCTATGACAACAAAATCCCAGGCCTCAGGATCCTCTCTGTAAGACAGCAAAGGGTACTGAAGAAGAGAAGGTCTGGGAAAGAGGTGAGAAAATGGTTAACGAAAATGATATGCTAACTTTGTTAGGCCCCTTTCCTGAGGTTTAATTTCAAATTCCAAGAGGGAAATAGAGAATGATGTCCAGACCAGTAATATATGTATACTTTAATAGGGCCAATTTTGCAAAGCTGAAAACAATGAGCCAAATCAGCTGGGAGGACTAATTTATTCAAAAAAATGTGAATGATAATGGGGAATCATTATATATACTGTATCAAATAATATTAGAGTTGGAAGGGACCTCAGGAGGTCATCTAATCCAAACCCCTGCTCAAAGCAGGATTAACCTCAGCCAAATCATCCCAGACAGGGCTTTGTTAAGCTGCAGCTTAAAAACCTCTAAAGATGGAGATTCCACCACCTCCCTAGGTAACCCATTCCAGTGCTTCACCACCCTCCCAGTGAAATTTTTTTCCCTAATATTCAACCTAGACCTCCCCTAATGAAACTTGACACCATTGCTCCTTGTTCTGTCACCTGCCACCATTGAGAACAGCCTAGCTCCATCCACCCTGGAACCCCTTTTCAGGTAGTTAAAGGCTGCTATGAAATATGCCCTGTAGTTAATATAAATCATAAGTTAGGAATTGTAGAAAATTGATAAGGGAATACAAGAAGAAATTTATGGCCAGCAGAGTTAAGGACAATGAGAAGGAATTTTTAAAAATGTATTAGAAACAAAAAAGAACCCTGACAATAGTATTGGTCCAATACTAGATGGAACTGGGAGAATTATCCATTATAGTGCAGAAAAAGCAGAAGTGTTAAATAAATATTTCTGTTCTGTATTTAGGGAAAAGACAGATGAAGTTTCATCATATTGTGATTACTATCTATTCCCCTACTATCAGTGGAGGATGTTGTTTCTGGACACTTTGTGATCAGTGTGGATACCAGTGAGACACGGTATGCCTGATTTGCAGATCAATAAGGTTTAATGTGCAAGGTTTTCTATAAACATACTAGTTAAATACAAAGCCTAAGATTAACTACAATATATCATACTCACTAAGCCTAGAGAGCTAAGCAGTTACTCAGAAGGCTGTATACAGGTATGGCTTTCTTCAGGGGCACCACCAGGGAGTCAGTGGATCCTCTGGTCCAACCAGCAGCACCTCCTGCGGAGTCAGGTGTTGATGGAGCGCCCCTCTTTGTCTAAGTGATGATTTCTTATAGCCTTCCATAAACAACCTTCACCTTGGGTTTCCACCCTTAACTACATTTCATTCTCACCATAATAATTGGGGTTATCAAAACAACATCTGGTGATAGGAGGGGTGGATTAAAAGCATGCCTCTTGGCAATAAAACAGTGTATCCCCAGACATTCAAGGATAACTTGTTGTTCCCATCACCGTTATGTATGTGCAGCTGCAAGCAATACAGTATCTGTATTTTGTCTTATAATGTGCCGTGCTATGCAGAAACTGAGACATCTATAAGGTTATTTAGTCCGTGCTACAGGGGTCAGAATAGCCAAGCAAGCAACTGAAGCTATGCTAGGCCTGTAGGACAGTGTTCAAGCAACTCAAATTGTACTGGGCCTCCAACAGAGGATATTAAACAGAAGTTACTAAAGTTAGACATTTTAAAATCAGCAGGCCCAGTTAATTTGCATCCAAGAATTTTAAAAGAGCTGTCTGAGGAAATTGCTGGACCAAAAATGTTGATTTTCAGTAAGTCATGGAGCACTAGAGACATTACAGAAGACTGCAGGAAAACTAATGTTGTGCAAAAATTTTAAAAGAGTAAATGGGATGACCTGGGTAATTATAAGATTGTTAGCCTGAGCAGGGGGTTGGACTAGGTGACCTCCTGAGGTCCCTTCCAACTCTAATATGCTATGATTCTATGATCAATCCCAGGCAAGATAAAGGAGTGGCTGATACAAGCCTTGATTAATAAAGAATTAAAGGAAGGCAATGTAATTGATACAAATCAGCATGGGTTAATGGAAAATAGTTTAATCTGACAGGATCTCTCTTTTTTATGAAATTACAAGTTTGATTGATAAAGGCAACAGTGTTGACATAATATTCTTAGACTTCTGCAAGTTAATTGGCTTGGTACCGCACAACGTTCTGATTAAAAAACTAGAATGATATAATATTAACATGTGCAAAACTAATAGATTAAAAGCTGACTAACTGATAGGTCAAAAAATGAGTTCCAGAGGGGTAGCCATGTTATTCTGTTTTTAGCAAAACAGTGAGAGTCCTATGGCACCTTAAAGACTAAGAAATTTATTTGGGCATAAGCTTCCATGGGCAGAAACCTACTTTGTCGGATGCATCCACAAAATCTTATGCCCAAATAAATTTGTTAGTCTCTAGGTTTAAAAATGTTACTTTAAATGGGGAAATATCACTGAGCTGGTCTGTTTCCAGTGTGGTCCCTCAGGGTTTGGTTCCTGGCTTTACTTTATATAAACATCTTTATCAGTGCTCTGGAAAGAACAAAATCACTGATAGTTCTTGCAGAGGACACAAATTGGGGGTGTGGTAAATAATGAAGAGGACAGGTCACTGATTCAGACTGATCTAGATCACTTGAAAAAGTGGGTGCAAGCATAGAATATGTGTTTTAATATGGGTAAATGTAAATGTATACAGTTAAGAACAAAGAATGAAGGTCATACTTACCGGCTAGGGGAAGCAGTGACTCTGAAAAAGATTTGGGGGTCGAGGTGGATAATCAGCTGAACGTGAACTCCCAATGTGATGCTGTGGCCAAAATGGCTAATACAACCCTGGGATACTGTGACCCAGGGAGCCCCTGAATGCTAACTGGCAGAGGGCACACGATGCCATAACTCATCAGGCTAGTCGCACTCATTGCCCCAACTTGTAGCTATCCATAGCCAGGATTGGGTCAGAATCCATGAGGGAATTCAGAGTATGCTGTATCAGCTTCCACCTGGCTTACCTTATGATGGATGCTTGCAAACATGCAGAACTTCACAGCCTTCCTCCCCATCCCTGGCACATTTCTGGACACATTCAAACCCCAGTCATACTTGAGAAATTATTTTGTCACCTCTGGATTTCGTGGACTACTTCTAATTGAAAAGAACTAGATTTGGAAGACTAGTTTCCCACAAACACACATAGTTCGTCATGACACAATTTCTTTCTTCTTCCCTCCCTGCACACAGAATATTGATACCTACATGTGCATCCCAGATTCCAACACCTGTGCTAGACACCCCACATTATATGCAGGTGAATTCACTAGGCAACACTTCAGGATGGACAGAAGAAGAGAAGATAGGAGCTGAGTCCCTCTAATCCCCCACCTGGATTAAATAGTCATTCCTCATTTTCTGGGTGCCCAACTTGGGATAACTAGGGTCTAATTTGTGCAAGTGTTAAGCACATCTAAATCCAGCTGGAGTCGCTGGGAGATGCAGATGCTCAGCACCTCTGAAAAATCAAGTGCCCTGTGTCCCAGGTTGGGCACCTAAAATTAAAGCCAAAATTTGCATAAGTGTCCATTAATGTCCCTCGGGTTTGATTTAGGCACACTGGTGAGGATGAGGGGAGGGAGAGAAGGGAGACAGTCAGGACAACAAAAGCAGGATGTGCTGCAGGGCTGAAGTGAGGGGCCTCAGAGCAGAGCGTTGTTAATTGTTAATAATAAATTGTTTATTCAGTTAATTTTGCTGGTTTTTTTCCTCACAGAATAGCAGGGAACAAACTGCAATTTCCTTAACTTTATTGGTACTCTAATTTTGTTCAATGAATTTTTCTGCCAGTTTTAGCTATTTTCACTTCTCTGTTAAGTAATCGCTCTTCAAGGTGTGTTACTTGTTTGTAAATGTAAAGCACATGTTGCATTCCCTGTCCATCAACACTGAATCAATCAATATTACGTGTACAAATGTTCGTTGAACGTGAAATTCAAAGACAAGTACTCAGGGGGTTTGTGGAAATTGAATTTTGCCTTTGCACCTATGAGTAGTGGGAACAGCAACAATGTCATGTGACTCATCTAACCAGTTACAATCAGGCAACCCGGCCTGACTCCCAGAGCTGCGTCCTCCTGTCAGCATCTGATGCAGCACTTGCCTGCCCCCAGCTGCCAACTTCTCCGCAGCTCCTGTGTGTGTCTCTCTCCTTTCTTTTAAATAACTTATATCAGGGGAGAATATGATGAAAATTATTTCCATTAATTTGTTGTCTGATAATCTGAGGTCAAGAAAACAAGCCAGAGCCTCTTTGCTCTTCACTTTCCTCACTGCTATTGCAGGGAAAAAAATGCAGCCAAGCTCCAGAGAGGAGAATAAAGGAGGAATTGGCACTGATGCAGTAGCTTCTTAAATGAGTTTATCGTTAGCCGGAAGAGTTGCAAATTGAAGCGTAGCTAAGCCCCTTAACATCTCCCTTCTTTAATCTGAGCCTCATAAAAGCTCAGATGTGTTCCTATTCAGTAGGCTTTATACAGAGGCAGGTATTTCATTTACAAAAAAAACCTGGATTGGATAAATTATTAATGTTATTTATAAAGGCAATTCCTCCATTCAGCAACTTCTTTCAGATCCCTACGCTTAATCTTACTGCTTAGCATAAGATACATTTCAGTTAAAAGAAGAAATCACATTCCCCTTACAAGAACTGGAAAATAACTGCGTGCTGGGGTGCACGAAGGAGTTTTGTAGTTTAAATTCCAGTTTAAAGACTAATACATTTATCAGTAGCAAACATAAGCTCCAACTCCCATACTCCTGTATCCTCTCTGTGTGCTGGGAAGGGAGCATGGCCCTTGCTCGCGTACATCAAGAACCTGCCTAGCCAGCTAGCTGCCTTGAAGACTAGACAGTAGTAAGGTGGATAAGTGCTGTGATATGCAAAGCAGCCTGCTACTTAGAACAGGCTGGGGAAGGCAGACTTGTGTGCTTTGTTAGAGAGGCATGGTCACAAGTCAAGTATTCTATCACCTGCAAAATTTACCAGTGCTCTAGGACAATGCTATAGCAAAAGCAGCTTGATTTGGGTGTCTGAGGACTCGCTCCTCAATTCACATGAGGAGGTTTAATATCAATTGCGGTTACACAGCAAGAATTATTATAAGAACATAACAGTGGCCAGATTGGGTGAGACTAATGGTCTGCCTAGCTCAGTATCCTGTCTTCCTACAGTGGCCAGTGCCAGATGCTTCAAAGAGAATGAACAAAGCAGGGCAATCATCGAGTGATCCATCCCAGTCATCCAGTCCCAGTTTCTGGTAGTCAGAAGTTTAGAGACACCCAGAACATGGAGTTGTATCTCTGACCATCTTGGCTAATAGCCACTGATGAACCTATCCTTCATGAACTTATCTAACTCTTTTTTTAACCCTGTTACGGTATGGGCCTTTACAACATTCCCTGGCAATGAGTTCAATGATTGTGTTTTGTGTGAAGAGGTACTTCCTTATGTTTGTTTTAAACCTGCCACCTATTAATTCCATTGGGTGACCCCTAGTTCTTGTGTTATGTGAAGGGGGTCAATAACATGTGCTTATTCGCTTTCTCCACATCTTTTCATAGACCTCTATCATATTCCCCACTTAGTCCTCTCTTTTCCAAGATGAACAGTCCCAGTCTTTTTAATCCCTCCTGATATGGAAGCTGTTCCATACCATTAGTCATTTTTGTTCCCATCTCTATACCTTTTCCTTTTCTAATATATCTTTTTTTAAATGAGGCAACCAGAACTGCATGCAATATTCCAGGTATGGGTGTACCATGATTTTATATAGTGGCATTATGATATTTCTGTCTTACTATTTATCCCTTTCCTAATGGTTCCTAACATGATGTTAGTTCTTTTGACTGCCACTGCACACTGAGCGGATATTTTCGGAGAACAATCCACAATGGCTTCAAGGTCTCCTTCTTGAGCGGTAAAGTTTATTTACACTCCATCATTTTGTACATATAGTTGGGATTATGTTTTCCAATGTGTATTACTTTGCATTTATCAAACACTGAATTTGATCTGCCATTTACTTGCCCAGTCACCCAGATTAGTAAGATCCCTTTGTAACTCTTCACAGTCTGCTTTGGCCTTAACTCTCTTGAATAATTTTGTATCATCTGCAAATTTTGCCACCTCCCTTTTTCCAGATCATTTATGAAGATGTTGAACAGCACTGGTCCCAGTACAGACCCATGGAGGACCCTACTATTTACATCATGGCATTCTGAAAACTGGCCATTTATTCCTAATTTTTGTTCCCTGTCTTCCAACCAGTTACTGAACCAGGGACCTGTGGAGAAAAAGAGCCCCACTCCACCAAAGGAGGGAGCAACCCATGGAAAAAAGTATATCAAGGGGCTTAAACCCACCCCCCTCAGCTGGACTCTGGAGGGCCTGATGACCAAGGAGCTACTGGGTCTTCTGCCCCAGAAGTCTGGAGCCATTGACCCGTGCCCAAGTCCAACAAACCACTGAGCCACAACAGGTTAAGAAAGGAACATCTCTGGAGCCTGAATTCATGGGATCCCATGGGGAAGAGATGGCCTAAATAACCAGATGGGTGAGAGCAGTCATAACAACCAAGCCCAGGACAGGTGTTTTACACATGGCCATCTCAAGCCCTGGTGCAAAGATTGCACCTACATGGAGTGCAACTTAGATTGCACCTATATGGAATGCAACTTTGGGAACATCTGGACCCGAGGGGCATGAGCTTACAAAAACCCAGCAAAGTTGATGATCCTGGTATGGATGAATGGGAAAGGAATTGCGAGGCTTGTAGACTCAGGGTGTATCCAGACCCTTGTGTGGAGCTCTGTGATTCCTAACCCAGGGTCTACTTGGGGCATGACCCTGTTACAGTGTGTGCATGGGGATGTGAAATCATATCCCCATATACAAATTACTGTAACAATGGGGGAGTGTACAAAGTCCATAATGGTCAAACTGGCCCTGATGCTTGCCTTCCCTGTTATTATTGGCTGAGCCTGGAACTATTTTTTGGGAGTTGCTAAAGAAGCTTGCGGGACCCCCTCTAGACTGCTGGGCCCCCCTACCTCCAGCCACAGGTCTGCCTGAGTCAGTGACCCTTGAGGGTCTGGGGAGATCACCAATCCTGGTGAGGGGGCATCCTGCTTATCAGAGCCAACCCAGCAAGACAGGCATCATCCCAACCTGATGGGGAGGCCCCTCCATTAACTGAGTCAGAAATTCTGACACCAATTTTATAGATGAACAATTGATGGATGACATACTGAGTTGACCATATATCCAAGAGGCAGTAGTAAGTCAGTAGACCATTGAAACTTGTCAAATGGGACTGTCCCAACTCTTCAAAATTCACAGTGACCACTTATATCACATTGAGAAGGAACAGCAAACTGAGGAAGTTTGGCATCAGTTTCTCATGCCCCGATCCTATCTGCAACTCACCCATTCCATACCCTTTGCAGAGCACTTTCGGAGGGAGAAGATGCTAGCACAAATTCTGGCCCGGTTCTTTTGGCCCAGAGTCTACAAAGATGTTCTGTGTTTCTTCATCTCATGCCCAGAATTTCAGCTCACTGCACCTCAGCCAAACAAGAAAGCTCCCTTGATTTGTCTCCTGCTAGTAAGCATACCCTTTGAGCAGATTGGAATCAATGCAGTTAGCCCCCTGGAGAAAAGTGCCCAGGAAACCAGTTCATTTTCGTTGTAGTGGACTATGCGACCCAATATCCTGAAGGTTTACCATTACACTCTATGAATGCCAAAGTGGTTCCAATGCACTTATGAAAATCTTTGCTAGAATTAGGGTGCCATGGAAAATCTTAACAGACCAGGAAACAAACTTAATGTCCCAGACAATAAGACAACTGTGCCATTTACTGAAATCAAAGATCCTAAGGACATCCATCTACCAAGGATGGCCTGGTGGAGTACTTCAACTGAACATTAAAAATGATGCTCTGAAGGTTTGTCTTTATGGGTGTCTGACACTGGTAGCAGTTACTCCCTCCTCTTCGGTTTACTGCGCAAGACGTCTCCCAATCCTCACTGGCTTCTGACCATTTGAGCTATTATATGGAACGCAACCACAAGGGTTTTTAGATCTCGTTTGATAAATGTGGGAAGAACAACCATCTTGAGCCAGTAACATAATATAATATATCTTGAACCTGTGGGAGAAACTTGAAGCTCTAGGCTCATTTGCCCAGGAGAACCTCCCACACACCCAAAGCACCCAGAAAGCAGCATATAATAAAAGGCTCACCTCCAGTAATTCCAATCTGGTGATCAGGTTCTCTTGTTATTGCCTGAATCATTTCTTAATTACTTGAGCTTGTTATTAGCTCTGAATCAAAGCTCCTAGCATGCTGGCAAGGGCCATGTGAGGTGATCTGATGAGTGGTACAGGTCAATTACAAAATCTGACAACCAGACAAATGAAAAGTGCAACAAATCTACTATGTGAATCTTTTAAATCCATGGAAAGTCCAGGAAACAACTGATAGTTCCCTACCCACCAGAACCCGAATTAGGTCCACAGGCTGCCAAGGCCTCAAAGCTGGGGATAGGCAAGAACCTAGGCTCAGCAACTGATCACAGCTTTCTCTTCAGTATTTTCTACTCAACCTTGAAGCACTCATTTTACAATTCAGACAGAACCAGGGCTGGAGGTCAGAGAAAATACTTAACACCATGAAGCAAGACCACCAACCGAAGCTAGAGCTGGGAGTGATCCAAGAATCATTTAGCAACTGAAAAAGCCCCATAGTACTGGTCCTTAAGCCCAATCAGACCACCCAGTTTTGTGTCAATTTCTGAAATGTTAATGCATTGGCAAAATTTGATGCATACCCAATGCCTCACATTGATGAACAATTTGACCGACTGCAGAGGTGGAGTACATTACCACTCTGGAGTGACAAAGGGATATTGACAGATCCCTCTCACACCGACATCCAGGGAAAAGACAGCTTTTTCCACCCCCTTTGGGCTCTTCCATTTTCAGACAATGCCCTTCAATTTGCATAGGGCCCTAATCATATTCCAGTGGCTAATGAACTGGGTCCTCCAACCTCATAGCTGCTGCATACCTAGACAACATTGTGGTCTAGAGTCAAGACTTCCAGGAACACCTAAAACATGTGTTGACTGTGTTACAGTCCCTCAAAGAAGCTGGCCTGACAGCGAACCCTATTAAATGTCACAAGGACAAGGATGAGACAACTTACCTTGGGTATTCTTTAGGAAAAGGCAACGTTCAACCCTCGGTCAATAAGGTCCAAGCCCTCCAGACATACTCCACACCTTCTTTGAGGAAACAGGTATGTCGCTTTCTAGGACTGGCTGGATACTACTGCTGATTAATTCTGGGATTCTTAACCATTTTAGTCCCTGGACTAACTGGCTAAACAGCCCATATGACTGACTGGTTAGGCAGCAGTTATGTAGAAATGGATCTGGGTGTTACATTGGACAAGAAGCTGGATATGAGTCAGCAGTGTGCCCTTGTTACCAAGAAGGCTAACGGCATATTGGGCTGCATTAGTAGCAGCATTTCCAGCAGATCAATAGAAGTGATTATTCCCCTCTATTTGGCACTGATGAGGCCATCTCTAGAGCACTGTGTTCAATTTGGGCCCCCCACTACAGGAAGGACGTCAACAAATTGGAGAAAGTCTAGTGGAGTGCAACAACAATGATTAGAGGGCTGTGGCACATCACTTATGAGGAGAGGTTGAGGGAACCAAGCTCATTTAGTCTGCAGAAGAGAAGAGTGAGGGGGAATTTGATAGCAGCCTTCAACTACCTGAAGGGTGGTCCCAGGGAGGATGGAGCTAGGCTGTTCTCAGTGGTGGCAGATGACAGAACAAGGACTAATGGTCTCAAGTTGCAGTGAGGAAAGTCTAGGTTGGATATTAGGAAAAACATTTTCCCTAGGAGGATGGGGAAGTATTGGAATGAATTAACTAGAAAGGTGGTACAATCTCTATCCTTAGAGGTTTTTAAAGCCTGGCTTGACAAAGCCCTGGCTGTGACAATTTAGTTGGGGTTGGTCCTGCTTTGAGCAGGGGGATGAACTAGATATCTTCCAGAGGTCCCTTCCAACCTAAATCTCCTATATCCATGACCCACATGGTACATATGAAAGTTCCCACAGTTGGTCATCATATAGAGGGATGTTAATTACACATGCATTACCATGACTGTTCTATTGTTCAATCTCTAAGTCCCTGTTAGAGAAGAAAAAATTACTCAAAAACTGTTTAGTCTGAAGAATACCTGTGTGAGTTTCATAAGCCAAATATACTGTTCTTTTCATTTTGCACACTGGAATCATGATTCAGTATCCTCTTAATACAGTGCTGACCTAGGTAGACAGTTCATTTTCAGGTCTATGATACAGAAGATGTTTGTCCATATTTGGACTTTTTCTCATTTGTACAATTTGACAAAGTTCATTTAAGAGATCATCTTGCTGAGAAGCAATCTCTATTCTTGCACAGTTAATGCTAGCAAATCTGCCACGCACACTGAAGCTATCTTTCACACAACAATCTTCTGCTACAGGGTGAGAGATAGTGTCTAGAAGTAGAAGACATGACAACACATTGTCAACATTGCTTTTTTCTTGCATTACATTCAAAAGTAAAATCATATGTTTTAGGTCTCCACCCTAGACCCTGGATTCAAGGAGGTAACATGGCAGATTTGCTAGGATTTAATGTGAATTAGCCATTAGTGTATAATGAATAATTAAATACAGACATATAAATATAATAAATACCTACAATATATTTAATTCTCCAAACACATTAAACTGTTCTGTGGCCCACACTCAGACAAGGGCTTCCTTTTAAGTTTGAGAATTCTATGGTTGTTAGTAAATGACTGGTGTATATCACATGTAGAACTGTTTGGGAATTTTCTTATTAAATGAATTTTCAACAGAAAATGCAGTTTCCATAAAATCAAAATTGGCCCTCAGAAAATTTTAATTTTGCCAAAATTTTTCAATTTTCTGTCAGGAATGCCAAAATGACATTTTTTTGTTTCAGGTCGGTTTGATCCAAATTGCAATATTTCAATTTGCTTAAATGACCCAGTAACATTTCATTTTGATTCAGTTCAATCTTAAATTGCATTTCCCTAAGGACCGCATTGTCTCAAGGGAGATGTTGTCCAGGCATCTCATGTCCCATTCTCTTCCAGGAGCTGGGTTCCTTGGCTGGACTACATCTCCAATATTACGCAGTACCTTTTCCCTTGGATTGAGCTATGTGGTATGTTAGAGGCCCAGTAAAATTTGAGTTGCTTGACCACAGTCCTACAGGCCTAGCATAGCTTCAGTTGCTTCCTTGGCTATTCTGACCTCTGTAGCATGACATCTTCCAGTTGGCATAGATGAATAGGACTACCGAGTAACCTTGTAGATGTCTCAGGCTACATCTCTACTGACAGCGGCAAATTCACCACCGACAGATCGATGTCTCTGGATCGACTGAGTGGTCTGTGTAGACCCGTTCAATCGAACCAGAAATCGACATAGGAAAACCACCTCCATATGTAGTGCAGTGCAGTGTGGACGGCGTGCGGAACAACACAGCAAAGTTGACTGGAGATACTCAAGTTTTTTACGTCACTTGCGTATCCCCCGTTGACTGCCGCCAAATCCGGAAGGTAAGTGTAGACCAGGCCTCAGTTTCTGGATACCACGGCACATATCGAGACAAAACACAGATACCGTATGCTTGCAGCTACACAAACATAACAGTGATGGGAACAAGAAGTTATCCTTGAACGTCTTGGGATACACTGTTTATTGCTAAGGAGCATGCTTTTACTTCACGCCTCCTATCACCAGATGTTGTTTTGATAACCCCAATTATTATGGTGAGAATGAAATGTAGTTAAGGGTGGAAACCCAATGTAGGTAATTAGCATATATGATAATAAGAGAGAGATAATTAGGTGAAGGTTGTTTATGGAAGGCAATAAGAAGTCACCACTTAGACAAAGGGGGGCACTCCATCAACACCTGACTCCATGGGAGGTGTTGCTGGTCGGACCAGAGGCCACTGACTCCCTGGCAGGGTCTCTGAAGAAAGCTGTGCCTGTATACAGCCTTTTGAGTGACTGCTTAGCTCTCTAGGCTTAGTGAGTATGATATATTGTAGTTAATCTTAGGCTTTGTATTTAACTAGTATGTTTATAGAAAACCTTGCACATTAAACCTTATTGATCCGCAAATCAGGTGCACCGGCTTTCACTGGTATCCACACTGATTACAAAGTGTCCAATATCAACATGGTGTTTCATGGGAGAATGGGGACATGATTATAGACCCAGATTACAACTTCCTTGAAGATTGATGGGAAAATGTAGTTTAATTATGAACTGACTTGAAATGAAGCTCAACGTGTTTCATTTTGATTAAAAATGCCAAATTGTTTATGAATCCAAATTCATGAACCTAAATTTTTTAAAATTTTTTGTTCCATGAAAAATGTTGACATTTCAATTTTTCATTCTGATTCTGGAAAAAAAAATGTTGAAATATCAGAATTTCTCATGGGACAGGAATTCTGATTTTCATTCAGTTCTAATCACAGGTTGTTTGAAGCATCTTTTTGCTTTTGGAGAAGCACCACTGCTAAGCCAATGGGACTGGTATACGTTATAGTCAGTCCTTGCTGAAAAGGGGAAGAATTAATGTTATACTGAGGACAAAAGTGATGAGGACATTCGTTCCTCCAGTGGCCTTGAAGACCACAACAGTGGCAGGGTCCCATGGAGGAAAGGAAGGGGAAGGGACCAGTCTGAGGCAGGGTTCTTGGAGAAAAATTCCTCATCCCCTACCTCCTCCCTGTCCTTATCCCTCATAGGGTCATCCTTGCCCTTGTCCCCATGTATTTTGGGGATTATACGGGGACTTAAACTGCAAATTTTGAAGTTGGAGGGTCATTAATTTAGCTTCCATGCCCTCCTTCTTTTGTATAATATTTGTGGCACAATGTTTGGCTATCGCTGCTAATTCAGAAAGATTTTTGGTTTGCCATGCCACTGTAATAGTTTTAAACTGGGTCTGGATTTTTGGTTCCAAACCCTGCACAAACGCTGGGGAGAGAGCTCTGGCGCATTTACCAACGGGTTTTGAATGCCAGAATGCTGTTTAAAAACATGTAGCAAATGATTTAAATAGTCATATGATTCTTCACCCACCTTTTTCTTACAATTATGAATCCGGGTCCAATCTGCACATTGGAGAAAAATCACCGGAAGGCCTCCAGCAAATGCTGCCTGGATTCCTTAAGATGATCGTGCAATCCCAGATCATTGTCTCAATTTCCCTCTCTGAAAAGTTTATTTTGTTCTCCCTCAGGAACTATTAACCAAAGACGGCGTTTCAGATTTGCAATTGAAGGTTATAACAATCAATCAATACTTCCAATTCCTCTCTAAATTTTTGAGGTTCATTCCTAGGTTTTGGAAAATCCTTAACTATGCTTCCAAGCTCAGTTGCTGACCACGGCTGATATACCTCTATTAAGTGGTCTCCCTCCCCCAGAACCTGTTGCAACAGAGCCTGAATTGCTGCTTTCTCGGGAGGTGATGGACCCCAAGTTCTCAGGTGCATGGGAGAGTAAATCATTACTTGTTTTTCTGTATAAGATGGGGGGTCAGAGAGTGGTGATGATCCTTCCTCCCCCTCCCCCGATTCAGCACTTGACATGGGGACCACACGTGCTCGGCCCCTAGGCAAATCTAAAACATCTACCTGGTCCTGATCCTCCTCCTCCTCACTCTCCTTTGTGGTGGAAAGTTGGGGGTAAAGTGGAGCATTGGGCACCACCTTAGCCTCATGTCTCTGTGGCTTTTCCGTTTGCAATTGCAATCGATGCTGCAAAGTCTCAATTGTATTCTGCAGACCTTTACCCTTTGACTTCTCCTTTCTTTTGTATGACTCCTCATATCATGCAAAATATGCCTGCATTCCAGCTGTTTAATCCGGGCTCCCTTAGACTCCAATGCTCCTCATAAGTGGAGAATTGTGTCATGGGAGAAAGACCCATTCTTTGGGAACTGATCAACCAGATTATCATGGGTGAGAGACTTCCATTTATCCAAATACCTGCACGTATATGGCCCATAATTCACATACATGTAAAAAACAGGGGACTCTTTCAGTGGAGCCTCTTTACTTTCTCTGGTGCCCATTATCCTTACTACAATATTCAATATCCACTTAAAATATCACCTTAAAAAAATAAACTAATAAAATAAACAAGGTACAGTCAATTTACCCAAACCTTTCCTTCCAGGGATATGGCCACTGAGGTGATTTTCCAATGACTCACAATATAAACATAGAGTCAGGGCTGCCCAGCTCTCGGAGGCCTCAGACAGGGGCAGGAATCAAAGGTCCCCCTCCCTAGCTGTGGCACCAGTGGTGTCCGGGATTAAGCATCCCTCCACTCACTCAAAACCAGGTCTTTGATCGCGTGAGCTTACCAAGCTGGAGCGATCCAAATCATGGCACCAAGAATTGTTGAAGAAAACTCAGTCCTCACTCAGTTTGGGTGAGTCAAGGAAAACACCTTTATTCACTTGGTAATTACCTGGGGGTACAGTTTAATACTGCGCTCCCCTTGCTCTGCATTGTGTACAAGTTTATATAGTAAGCAGGGTTACATTTTGCTAAGCAATCATTGGTTACACTTCAATTAAGTTAATGATGGGCTGCGATACTTGTTTTTCCAGTCTTTGATTGGTGGTCTTACAAAGTCCAATCCGATACAAACTGTGGTTATTTGTTTACAGCAAAAGTGGTTAACAATTACCAGAAGATGTCCTAACAAATTTCACAAAGATATCCTAACGAGTTACACAAACTACTGGACAATGTCCCAACAACGAATTACCAGATCATGTCCTAACACCTTACCAGACAAGAGTCCTTATTTAGCTACGGACTTGCTTCTGGACACAGGGAGAGAAAAACGTGTTTTTTCTCCTGTTCCTTTATAGTTCCTCTTATAAAATAGCAAGCTATTGCCACACTGCAGAGTCTTATTTCACAAAGCCTTTCGGCCTTTTTGTTATTTTCCCTAGGCCTTCATCCTTAGTAAATTTCCAAAATGGCCAATGACCTTGGTTAATTTCCCACAGCAGCCACTGCTCATCATCCCACAGCTGCATAATGATGCGGTCCCACCAGTCTGTGCTTGTTTCCTGGGACCAGAACTGGCACTCCACGGACTGCAGATGATGAGTTACAGCCTGCAGCAATCAGGAATTGTTCTGCTCGATGGCTTGTAGCATGGCATCCTGGGTGGCATCACTGTTGCCTGTGCTTCAGCTTCTTGCTCTACTTCGAAAATACTCGATGATAAGCCACAATGTATTTGTGATGCTCACAATAATAGGGCAGAATTGAGCTGGCTCTATGTCTCCACAGCAATGGCAAGCGCGCGGCATAAAAAAAATGGCGTGAAAATAGGTTTCCTGTTTGTTTGGGGGAAGAAGGGAGGGGGAAGCAGCGTTGCATCATGGGACAATGAAACTCGTCCCAACAGCCACCATGGCTAGTTGCACTGTGGGATAGCAACCCACAGTGCACTGCCTTGAATGTCAAAATAAGCGTGGTGAGTGTGGACGCACGAGACCTGTGCAAAAGCTGCAGCGACTTCTAAAAATTGACAGGTGAAAATAGACTTTAAGTAAGTCAACTTCACTCGGCAGTGTAGACATACCCTTAGAACCCTCTCCCCATATTTCCCCTGTGAATGTTTAGGCAATCCACAATGATAACAGATTCTGCTATCAGACAGAAGTAGACTCCATGTTTTGTGCGTATGTTGACGCATCATCTTTGTGACTGAAATCATTGTTAGCAGCATGGTGAGACACATTCTGACTGTGCTGTTGTACGCAGGCACAGCAGAAGGAACACTAGATTCAGGCTCTGCTGACTCATACCGTGGTGCAATTGCAACTCCAACGACACTGGTTGAACTTCAGCTTCAAACTAAGCAAGATTTCTAGCCTATGTTCGGCCTGCATCCCAAGGGCCCTGGACCATGACCAGCATCCATCCTTAGTGCTGTCTGGATTCACGGATTCCAAGGCCAGAAGGGACCATTGTGATCATTGTATAGCACAGGTCAGAGAACTGCTTCAAACCTTTGCAGAACTTTAGGCCATTCTCTGTGATTACTTTTAAAATGAAGAATCTCACCCACCTTGAGACAGATAAATAATCAGTTTCTAGCATATGGTGTACCAACAAACATCTCCTGGTGCTATTTTGTGAGAATGCGCAGGCACCTACAGCTTCATTGCTGGCAGTTACACTGCCAACATGTCTGCAATGCTATATCGTCTGTGTGGGCAGATAATAAAGAACACAATCCTGACTGAATGTGCAGTCTTCTTTTTACATGCATGAAACAGGACATAACATGTTGCCTGAGAATCCAGACACAGCTGATAAAATGAGCAGTCTGCCTTTGGCTATATGCCCTGGAGCCCTTTTCCACCCCACAGACAAAAAGGACATGATTCTGGCTGTTACAACTGGGAATGCTACAGTTCCATGATTATTGCACTGATAATTAGAGAAATTGTATTTATAGCATCCGACTCATTCAATGGCTGCAGCTGTGCTTTAAATCTTAGCTCACCCTCTGGAATGCTGCCAGAGAAAGCGGAAGTGTGGGAATAAAAAGAATAGCATGAGACACTGCAGGTAATTATGTCGCTTAAGCTGTTAACAGGATTGGCCATTTGATAAATGAGGGGATTTGGGACTGTTTTGTCACTGACATGTTGTTGTAAGATCATCGTGGAAACTAAGAGAGTTTATCTTCATTGTGCTACAGAGAAGGGAATGCTCATGGATTTTTACACCCTCTTCAAATTAATTTGATTTCTGAAGCCTAATGTGCAAATGGGAAATGAGCAGTGGGCTCAACCCAAGGTCATGTGAGTGCAAGGGGGATCTCCTTAGGACTCGGGAGGGAGGGAACAGGAATCTGGCTTGCCATTACCAGGGGCAGGTCAGATAGCTTCTATGTACCCTACGATCGATCTCAAAAAGTCATTGGGAACTGCAGGGATCTGTGCTGGGCAAATGCTGTTCAGTGATGTGGAACCTTTAACAGTGATTGGAAAGAAGACAAAACTATTGCTGGTACAGTTTGCAGGTGACACAAAAGTTGGTGGAGTGTTAAATAAATAAACATAAGGGCATGTCAATCATGCAAAGCAGTCTGGATCTCTTGGTAAGTGGGGCTTATTCAAACAACATGCATTTTAATACAGTCAGATGCAATGTTCTATATGTAGGAACAAAAAACATAGGTCACATATACAGGATGGGAGCATTAGGACAATCAGGTCCAGACATCATAAGGAGAAAACAGAGGGGGACAATAAACAAAAAAATAAGCAATTAAATCAATTGATTGCATACAATATTATTGAACTATGAAAGTGTATTGAATAAGAAATCATATAAAAACTGGTGACACACGGCTCATGAATATTGTTACATGATGTCTGTACAGGTAGTGTGTAACGAATTCTCTATGGGTGCTGGAAATATGTTCCTAAAGTATGTTTTGGGCACAGACTTGATAAACAAGCCTGCCTTAGACAAAGGAATGTGGATTTAGTGCCCATTTAGTACAAATATAGTGCCCATCTTCAAAACAGGGAAGAAGGAAGATCTGGGAAATTATAGACCAGTCAGCCTCCCCTAAGTCCCTGGAAAAATCATGGAGCAGGTCCACAAGAAATCCATTTTGAGGCACTTGGAAGAGAGGAAGATGATCAGGAACAGTCAGCATGGATTCACCAAGGGCCAGTCATGTCTGACCAACCTGATTGCCTTCTATGAAGAGGTGACTAGCTCTGTGGAGGTGGGGAAAGTGATGGATGTGATATACCTTAACTTTAGCAAAGCTTTCTATACAGTCTCCCACAGTATTTTTATCAGCAAATTAAAGAACTATGGGTTGGATTAATGGACTATAAGATGGATAGAAAGCTGGCTAGATCATTGGCAGTAATCAACTGCTCGATATCTAGTTGGCAACTGGTAACAAGTGGAGTTCTCCGGAGTCAGTGCTGGGGCCAGTTTTGTTTAACATCTTCATTAATGATCTGGAAGATGGGGTGGACTGCACCCTCAGCAAGTTTGCAGATGACACTAACCCTGGGAAGTGATAAATACGCTGGAGGGCAGGGATAGGATACAGAGTGATTTAGACAAACTAGAGGATTGGGCCAAAAGAAATCTGATGAGATTCAACAAGTATAAGTACAGAGTCCTGCACTTAGGACAGAAGAATCCCATGCACTGCTACAGACTGGGGACCGACTGGCTAGGCAGCAGTTTGGCAGAAAAGGACCTGGGGGTTACAGTGGACAAGAAGTTGGTTATGAGTCAACAGTGCACCCTTGTTGCCAAGAAGGCTAACGGCATGTTGAGCTATGTGATGGGGTGGGCTTACCTCGCATTGAAAGAGTTAACCATACCCTATGGGTGGCGGAAGTCCCGCCCCCAAGACTCTGCTGGGTATGCTCCAGCTGTTTCCCTAGGAAAAAAGGGAGTAGCCTATCTCATTCCGGGAAGACTGCCAAGGAGGAAGGACTCCTGGCAGGAGCTCTCAGTCACAAGCCCCTTCAGCCCTGAGTTGGAGGAATCGAAGACTCCAGACAGCCAAACTGAGACCTGTGTGACACTGTCAATGATCTGGATGTCCACACCCAGCAAGATGCTGATGTGAGGGGATCCTGAGAATCAGACGAGTCCCAGACTACTGCGCCAGGGGAAATGGTAGAAAATGGCCCAGGGGCACAGGGTGAATAGTACCTCCCACCTGTGGTGGGTCAGCATGTTGAGGCAGGATCCCCACTGGCCTGGGTGGGGGCAATCCTCCTCCCGGACAGGGCCCTGGGCTGGGATGTGGTAGAGACAGGCAGACCCATATCCCCCTACCCTCTGTCACCCCCTTTGGAGTGATCGCACAGCCCTGACCAAGGGCAATTATAGACTCTGGCCAGTAGGCCACCCTGCCCTGACCCAAGGGGGGACCACTGACTTTGATCATTAGGCAGCACTGCCCCAGTCCTAAGGGTGGTCACTCTGACTCAGTCCCTGGAGACACATGACCGGGGAAAGGCCAGTCAGGTAGACTGCAACCAGGGCGTCACTTCACAGCCCTGTCACCCCCCTAACTTCCCCATGGATGGGAGATGGGGTGGGCTTACCCCGCAACAGGCTGCATTAGTAGAAGCATTAGCAGCAGATCAAGGAAAGTGATTATTCCCCTCTATTCGATCCTTGTGAGGCCACATTTGGAGTTCCGAATCCAGTTTTGGGCCCCCCACTACAGACAGGATGTGGACAAATTGGGAAAGAGTCCAGCAGAGGGCAACAAAAATTATTAGGGGGCTAAAGCAAATGACTTATGAGGAGAAGCGGAGGGAACTAGGCTTGTTTAGTCTGCAGCAGAGAAGAATGAGGGTGGATTTGATAGCTTGATACCAGCCTTTATCTACTTGAAAGGAGGTTCCAGGGAGGATGGAGCTAGGCTCTTCTCAGTGGTAGTAGATTGCAGAACAAGGAGCAATGGTCTCAAGTTGCATGGGGGAGGTCTAGGTTGGATATTAAGAAAATCTTTTTCACTAGGAGGGTGGTGAAGCACTGTAATAGGTTACCTAGGGAAGTGGTGGAATCTCCATCTGTTAGAAATAACCAAACAGGTTGTCCTGGGGTAGTCTGGGGAGACGGAACCCTTTATTGCCTGCTCGTTCGACCTCTATGTGAGTATGAGCAAAGACGGGGTTACTTTACATCCTTTTATCATAGCTGTATACATTTTCAGCAACTCCCCATAGACCCTTATTTGGTTACATTGGCACCTATAAAATGAATACTAATAACTACATAATGAATACAAACATACTCTCCCCTGTTGTTTACAGGATTATTACAGAGCATAGGCACAATTACCTTGAAACTTACTGATATTCTTTAAAATATACTACATGCAAGGGAGGGAAAAAAAGATAATGCTGTTCTCACCCAAGGCCTTGAAGGAGAATAGTTATTTGTTAGTCTCATTCCTTGAGAGATAACAGACCTTAACTAGAATTCGCACAAAGTAACAGAAATAAGGTCTGCTTGTAGCATGACCCCATTCTCTGTAGTTTAGGCCTGACCACTTGTCCAGCTTTTAACTCTTTACTCTCCTATAACATCCATAAACCAGTTGGAGAGCACTTCAATCTCCCAGGACACTCTGTAGTTGACTTGAAAGTTGCCACATTTCTACAAAAAAATTTCAAAAACAGACTTCAGAGAGAAACTGCAGAGCTGGAACCCATCTGCAAACTTGACACAATCAAACTGCGTCTGAATAGGGAGTTGGAATGGTTATCTCAGTACAAAAAGTAATTGTCACTGTTCACACATTCTCACCTTCTAATCAATGACTGTGAATAGGCCTCAGCTACTCTAACTGAATGGACTTTGCTAATAGCTACCCTCCCCATTGTTGTTCCTTGCCCTTAGATGTATATATACCCCCTGCATCTGACGAAGTGGGTTACAGCCCACGAAAATTTATGCCTGCAGAAATTAAATTTGTTAGTCTTTAAAGTGCTACAGGACTCTCATTTTTGCTGGATACAGATTAACCAGCTACCCCTCTGGAACTTTATAGAAAGAGGGTTATTGCTGTCCTTCAATGGATGAGCAGGGGAATATCAAGTAGCAGGAGGGAGATGGTGATATCTCTTTTTATGGCACCACTCAGATCATTACTACACGCTGTGTCTGGTTAAAACAACAAGAGTCCTATAGCACCTTAAAGACTAACAAATTTTGTGGGCATAAGCTTTCGTGGGCTGCAACCCACTTCGTCAGCTGCATGAAATGGAAATCACAGATAGGAGGTATATATATACATCCAAGGGTAAGAAACAACAAAGAGGAGGACAAGTGCTAACAAAGTCAATTCAGTTAGTGTCTGGTTAGTATCTGCAGTTCAGAAAGGGTGCTGAAAAATGGCAAGGGTTCAAGAAAGAGAGAGAAGAATGATTTCAGGACTGGAACATCTGCCTTACAGCGAGAGAAGAAGCCTGAGTTTCTATTTAGTTTATCCAAACAAAAGATGAGAGGTGCCTTGATCACAGTCTGTAAGTAGCAACATGGGAGAAGATTTGACAGCAGCAATCTCTTTAATCCAGCAGACAAAGGCAGACTGAGATTCAGGGCCTGGCAGCTGAAGCTAGAAGAATTAAGTCTGGAAATAAGGCACACGTTTTTCACAGTGAAAAGAATTAACCACTGGGACAATTGACCTAGTGCCATGGTGGATTCTCCATCACTTGGAGTCTTTAAATCAAGATTGGCCATTTGTTTCTATAAAAGATCCACTCTAGTTCATCCCGAAGCTCTGGCCTGGAAGCAGGACTACCTGGGTGAGGTTCTCTGGCTTGGGCTCTACAGAAGGTCAGACAGGATGGTCAGAATGAGCCCTTCTGGCATTGCCATCTCTGACTCTATGTCTGATGCTGCGTGAGCAAATCTCCTGCCCTCACTTCAGCTATAGGAGTGGGCAGAACCTCCTCATTGTCCCCCCATTTGGCCAGGTGTAAGCCACAGTCATGTACAAGGTATGTGAACATGGAATGGTCAGCTATGGACAGATTCTTTATCCCCTGCTATCCCTAGCACCTCTGCATGCCTGCATTTACTGTGCTCTCCAATGGCATTCTTCTGCCAGTCACCAGTCTCCCTTCTCAGGCATACTTTAAAAGATGAATTCCTTTGCAAAGTTTACATGGAAGAGCACTGGCCCTGCAATTGCCTGGTTCATCCAAGTTTGCCATCCTGCTGTGTTTTCTGATACTGTCTATTATTCCAGTTCCCAGGAAATAGTGTTTCTCTTCTTCCAAAACCTCTTGGCCAATGACTGTGAGATTGGGGACCGGCACCATAGAGAATGATTTGTAATAAGATACATACATGCATAGAATCATAGAGGGTTAGGGTTGGAAGGGACCTCAGGAGGTCATCTAGTCCAACCCCTTGCTCAAAGCAGGACCAACTCCAACTAAATCATCCCAGACAGGGCTTTGTCAAGCTGTACCTTAAAAACCTCTAAGAATGGAAATTTCACCACTTCCCTACATAACCCATTCCAGAGCTTCACCACCCTCCTAGTGAATTTTTTTTTCCTAATATCCAACCCCACTGCAACTTGAGACCATTGCTCCTAGTTCTGTCATCTACTACCACTGAGAACAGCCTAGCTTCATCCTTCCTGGAACCTCCTTTCAGATAGTTAAAGGCTGCTATCAAATCCCCCCTCACTCCTCTCTTCTGCAGACTAAACAAGCCCAGTTCCTTTGGCCTCTCCTCATAAGTCATGTACTCCAACACTCTAATCATTTCTATTGCCCTCCACTGGACACTTTCAATTTCTCCACATCCTTTCTGTAGTGAGGGGCCCAAAACTGGACACAGTACTCCAAATGAGGCCTCACCAGTGCCAAATAGAGGGGAATAATCACTGTCATGTGGACTGGATTGGGAGGAAGGGGCATTTGTGTTATTTGACATTAATATGTCAAAATCATAGTGATTCATGTGAGACATACCATGTCAGGTGTAGTTAGAAAGGTTATGATATGCTGAATAAGATGATAATATTTGTGTTCATGTGCAATATGCATGAGGAAAGTTATGGAGATCTTTGTTATACCTGTATTTCAAACTGTGCTGTAAAAGACACACTCCAGACAGAGAGGCCACAGGACAATAGCCCGCTTAATGGCCCATCAAGACCTTTACAGAGGCCAGAGGCCCAGGAAGAAACTAAAGGCATACCTGAAGAGTTACCATGTGACTATGGACTCCATTTTGGTCCCTGTAAAATTCCACAAGCTACATGGCCAGTAACAGAGGGTATATAAGATCAAACCACAGAAACCATTTTGTCTTTGTCTTGTCTTTGTTCCTGTCCAGCTGCGGACACACCTCTGGATCAACACACTTTGCAACTGAACTGAAGGACTTAGACCCATCCAGGTACTGGATGTATACCAGAGGGACTATACAAGCCTGCAACTCCACAATTGTCCTAGAAACCTGATGTATATGGACTTTTAAATCATTTGTATGATCTGATTGCTTTAAGCCTTTAACACTTCTCTTATGGTTTGTTTTTCTTTTATTAATAAACCTTTAGTTTTAGTTACTAAAGAATTGGCTGGCAGCGTGGTATTTTGGGTAAGATCCAAACTTGTAGTGAACTGGTACTGTGGCTGGTCCTTTGGGATCAGGGGGAATCTTTTAGTAAAGAGCATAGAGTTTAAACAACTGGTCTCTTTACTGGACCTAGTGTCAGTTTGGGAGCCAGAGACTGAAGTGCAGTAAAGGGGGCTGTGTGTATTTGCACAGTGGCTTCTTGATAACCAGTGTGTGGGAATCAGAAGCACTGTTTGTGGCTGGTTGGGAAGTCTGACTGCAGTGTCGCCCACCAGTGCTGGGAGAATTTGCTCTCCTTTTGCAGCCTGCCCTGACCCTGGCATTATCAGTGGGCTACCCTGGGCACGGACGGGTTACAATCACTTCCTTTGATCTGCTGACAATGCTCCTACTAATGCAGCCCAGTAATGAAAAGTCTAAAAGCAGCTTCATTATACTGGATAAGTGCAGGTGAAAGAGGCCAACAAAATCAAAACTTGAATAAAAAAAAGGACAAGGACAACAGCCAGGAGCCAGTGCAGAACCTCAGCCATCCAGAAGCATGGTTGAGTTTCTTTAGATTTATCACCCAAAACTATCAATCACCTGGGGAGCATGCAAAGTGTTTTCTTCTATCAACATAATGTCTCAAGGTCCTCTTGACATCTAATTTATGGTGCCTACAAATCCCTGGCTTCAGACAGGAAACACGAGATTTATGGGCAGATTTAAATGCAATTGTGTGAGCAGATGTAATCCCACCTTCTCCAATTGGAACAAAGAAGGGGAATGCTCAACCATCAAGTCCCGTTGCTGACTCCTGCTCCAACTCATGTAATGGGTCAGCTGTCTTGAAACCCAGCTGGTACAAAGAACAAAATGGTAACTCGCAGAGCCATGTAAGAAATTTCTTCCACATAGGTAGATTTGTTAAAAACTGACAAAAATTGTGAAGTTTTAATGTGAAAATAGCCCTGGTAGATTTGAGTTTTGTTAAGATTCTGTTCTGTTTGTTATTTAGGTTCTATTAGCATCAGCGAAAAATATAAGGAAGAATCAGGCCAGCATCAGGAGAGGAACTGAATTTGCCATCAGAATGAAGGCTAAAGTGAGTTATAGGTGGTTTGTTTGCCCAGTATGTCTCAATGGGTGTTTGGAGACAATGGTAAAATCACTTCACGCTTTTAGGCCAACTATGGACTTTTCAGTAATTAATAGATTTAGTAACTGGACATTTTGCAAGTTGAATAGTGATATTATCTTGTTCACCAATCTGTCTTGAGCCTCCTGATGGGAATCCTTCTGGGCAGCTTTCCCAAAGATCTCAATCTGTCTGGATGCCAGAGATTTCAGATTTGCAGGAATGACCGTCTCAGTGAATTCAGTGTTTACACAATTACTGAGTCCAATGGGATTTTTCCAGACTCCTCATGACTCCTCCTCATAAAGCCCTGGCTGGAGTGATTTAGTTGAGGTTGGTCCTGCTTTGAGAAAGGGTTGGACTAGATGACCTACTGAGGTCTCTTCCAACCCTCATATTTTATGATTCTACATTTGCAGAGGTTTGGAGGGACCATCATTTGCATAAAGATTCCCTAACCAAACCCCATTGGGTGATGCTTAGTAGGTCCACGGGGAGGATCCTACACTGCCTCACCAAGAGATCCAAGGCATGCCCTAGTCCTCAAGAAGTGGCAGCAGAGGTGAATCACTGCTTCTAAGCCACACAACTCTACAATACTGACATGAGGCCTATACTCAATCCTGTGACCAGCCACTGAGGGGAAAGGAAACAGACACCAGAAGCTTAGTCCTGAGGAGCATGCAGAGTTGCCCAGTTAGCTTGCAAGGAATCCACTAGTGTCAAGGCCCCAAGTCAGTAAAAGCATCACTGTGATATCTGCAGTGCCAGCTTGTCCAACAGACTGGGAGAGCTGAATTCACAAATCCATAGTTTGGATCCCATGTTGGGCAGTGACATGGGATAGGCATGGTGGCTCAAGGAGGAGGTGGTGTGGTGGCATGGTGTGAGGGAGGACACAGCAGCTTAGGGAGGAGGAAGGCATGGTGGCTGATTCCCAGCAGAGACAGGAGCCTTGCCTCAGCCCAGCAGAGCTGAGAGCAGTTTGGGGAAAATCTGGCTGCTTTCTGGTCCCTTTGCCCACAAGAGTAGCCAAAGGGCAGGGCTCCAGCTCAGGAGCTGCATGTGTCAGGAAGCTGCTGCCCCTCACTGAAACCCAGTGGAGTTTTTGGTTGGCATCTCCCAGCCCCAGAAGAAAGGGGAAGGGCCAATGAGAAAGCAAGACCCTGAGACTGACAGTCCCCAGGGCCAATGGGGAGAGCTCAATGCTAGAGATCAGCCAGACTGACAGGGCAGGTTGGCAAAAGAGGGAGTCAGGAGCTGGAGTCCTGTCCTCCAGTGAGCTGGAGCTGCCTGACGCAGAGCAGGGCCTGGCAGAGGGAAAAGCAGCCCATAGGGCAGAGCCGAGCCAGAGGCAGAGTAACAGCAGCCATAGCCAGAGGGAACAGAGAAGCAGCCCAGAGAGCTGAGCTGAGCTGGTAGCACAGCAGCAGGGAGCTAGAACAGCACAGACCAGCCACGCCACCAATGAACGAGGGCTGAGCTACAGTGAGGAGCTATGGGCCCAGACACCCACTTTGCCACAACACTGGAGCTGGGTGTACTGAGCAGCTGGGAAGAGTGAGAGGGACTCCAGGCAAAGGTCCCAGGGTAGGGAGACACCACCAGCCAAGAGGCCCCACAGGCCAGACTGGGAGAGGGATCGTAGCCCTGACAGGAGGGGCCGACGCTAGAGAGAAAGGTCCTGCACTGAGAGCCTGAGTGCATGTGGCCACCGCCAGAGCAAGTGTCTGACTTGTGGTATCTCTACAGCATAGCGGGGTCCTGGACAGGAGGCTTGTGATGTGTGAGGAGCAGGCTGTGAATGTCCCTCATGCCCCACAGACTCTGTGTGGTGTCCCAATGCCCACGGGGTGGGGTTACTTGTTTCCTTTAACCTTTACAATCCCCTCTGCCCTTCTTTTTAGTTGCTGTTTAATAAACTGTATTTGCTTTGAACTATGTGCATTGTTCAGTGGGTCAGGAGAGTGCCCAGTGCGGAGAGAGCACCCGGAGTGGGGACACCTCAGACCCTGTCCTAAGTGACCATAACAAGATTGGGGGTCGATCTTCCTAGAATCCTGGGCCCAGCCCTGTCACAGTTACAAGGACTATCCACCCAGGAGAGTGGAAGGGGGGTCCTCAAGGTCACGTTGGCCTCTGAGTGAGGAGAACTGGAGCGAGGACTCATCATTTTGCTAGCCACGGCACCAGGGTAGTGCATGAGCCAGGAAAATTCCCTACCATCCCCCGCTTACACATGGATCATATCACCTTCAGAGCCCCAGAACAGTGCCTACCCTGCCACAGTCTGCAGGAACTTGCCTTTGTGCTTGTGCTGGGCGTTAGTAGGAGGTCATGTTCCCCAATCCCATCCCCAGCCTGTCCCTCCTAACTAGTTCCCTCTTCCCCACTGCCACAGAGGTGGCTGGCACCCACTGCATGAGATGGTGGGAAGTCACACTTAGCATCGCCTCTATGCCTGTAATCCTGGTGCCTCACATTTGTTAGCAGAAAAGCAAAATGCTTTTAAAGGCTCTAGTATTATTTGTAGTTGAAGATACATTTTATGGGGTGTTCCCCTGCATAGATAGCCCCTGAGGAAATGCAGTGTGAGAGTGAGCCTAATAATAGCAGCACTTACAGAGCACTTTACAAACAAGAACGTCTCAGGCGAGACAGAGGACGTCAGAAAGCTGAGTCAGTCAGCGCTGCTAATGTTTCCAAGCATGTGGTCATGTACGGTGTGAACTATCTAATCACTTTATTTAAGGAGCAGTCACCTCTGACCTTTCTCATTCAGCATTTTCTGCTTCGTAACTTTCATGCCATTGTTTGCTGCTTTTTCGCTTTGGGGAGCCGATAAAGCAGAAAGCCTCCCACAGTGAACTGTGCTTTCTAGTCTTGGTGCACATGCACCAGAAGGCTCTCATTCCTTTTTCAGCTCATGCACTGATGCAGTGTTTCTCACTTTTTTTATTCACAAACATAAGCTGAATTTAATTCCGAGTCTTCAGAGGAGAAAAGCTGGATTGTTAAACTCGTGTGCTATTATATAGAGACTGACAAAGCTTTCAATTCAAAGCCATGGCAATTATGTGTTTCCTTTCACTGACTCAGTGCAGCAAAGTTCTCAATACAATGCAATTGCTCCAGAATGGCACAAAGTGTTTCCAAACCCATTACAGCATTTGAAGTATTGCTGAGATCTTAAGATTCTAGGTGGGAATTGTCTATGATGAGCTAATAAATTTGTGGGCTATGGAAGTGAGAAGACCAGTGAAGCTCAGCACCTTACATTTAGCCACAGAAAAATGAGAGCCTCCCACCTCATGGGGACTTCAAAGCCCAGGCTCCAGCATGAGCCCAAAAATCTACACTGCCGTTTTTTAGCCCCGCAAGCCCCAGCCAGCTAATCCTCGGCCAGCCAGGACTATGCTGTAGGTCTTTTTATTATAGACTCATAGACTCATAGGTCAGAAGGGACCAATATG
>ML675630.1:20925879-20945690 GCA_007922155.1 Mesoclemmys tuberculata | reverse complement strand
TCATCCTAGTAGCCCGTCTCTGAACCTGTTCCAGTTTGAATTCATTCATTATTCTTTCCCCTCACCTCCTCTTTCTGTGGGGATCTCACAGGGCTTTCACACCCATTGTCCCCGCCTAGCCTCTCTCTGTATCCTAGCCCAAGGTGCTTTCATCTGCTCGCATAGCTTTAACTACAAGCTTCACACTGGGGGATATCACACCTCCCTCTCTGCCCTGACTTGTTTCCCTCTGTCCAATCCTACATCCCAGCATGCCTTGCAGACATTCTATTCTATTCCGGCTCTTATACCCTCTCCATCACCCTGGTGTCCAACCAACTCCCAGAAAAGCATTAAGCAATGTAACTAGCATCTATCATGCCGGGGGCCATGACAGTGCAAGCAGCTTACGTCAAAGAAATGGTGTCTGATGCCACTGACGCCCCACTCCCACAACACAACATACCTTGCCCCACTGACTGTACCCTATGGGTTGTTATTATTGTCATTGTTGTTATCATACCACCATTCCTCCCACATACCCGTCATTACTCCAGAGAGAGAGACTACTTCAGCTCCACACATTCCTGATGCTCAGCCAGGGTACCGCGCTAAATAGGTCGCATCAAACTACCCCCCACTCAAAGCAGCCTGCTGCACAGCACGCTGCTTCACACATCAAAGTCCACATTGGGAGGAACTATATCAGACAGCCTCAGAGACCTGGGGTCATGCTGTCTGGAGTGGCTCATGACCATGAGTGCCAAGCTCAGGGCAGACTGCTGAAAGTAAGGCAGAACCCCCAAACTGGTGGAATGTTCTATAGTTAGATTTCACCATCCGAATACCCAGTGTGAACTCCCAGAGTCCTACAGTCTTATCATGGAGTCACAGACAGTCTCCTTAGACACGCCCATCTATCTTGCCACCCAGGCAAGCTGGACTATGTGGCAAATGGTCACTTATACTAAAAATCACAAAATATTTAGGTTGCACCTAGTCCCAAGAAACCAACCACTCACTTAGGTCAATCTGAATCCTAGATCTCACACCAGAGGCAACGCTGGTAGCCAATCCTATAGTACACAAACTATAGCTAAGAAAATGGAATAAGAGTTATTGAGAGGCTACAGTCGATAAAATATATGTACAGGTGAATCACAGTCTATAACTTCAAAAGGTAGCATAGAGGCAATAATCTGTCAATTTTCCAAAAGTCTTTCAGGGCTGCCCAGAGTAACTCTGATGTTCTCCCTCTTTTCCTTCAGTTATTCTGCCTTGTTAGAATCCAGACAGTTCAGAAATTAAGAATTTTCCTTGTGTCCCTACTTATAGGTTGTTCTTTTAGAAAACAAGCTGACAGGATGGTTCCCCATGTAGGCTCTTTCTTTGTGGGTGGAGACAGAGGAATGCATTTAGAGTTTTTGATCTTTTGACACAACGACCACTTGCCTTCAAATGTGCAAGAATTAGCACTTTCCTGTTAAAGCTCTTAATTTTCTTTATCCAAGGCTTCTTTCTGGTTTGATAAGTTGTTTAGTTACAGGACTGTATACAGTGTGAATGTTTGCTATTACGTTCTAACAAGATACAGATAAGGGGAACCAATGCATGCAGCATCCTAAGAGTTTCCAGGAAGAGTAAACACCAAAGACAATCATATATTTAACAATCACTTTGATGTATGCTAATACACAAGAAAATCGGGCTGGCCTCCAGCTTTGAGTTTGTCAGTTCTCAGATGACACAAAGTGTCAAAGTCTGCATGCTGAGGCAGTACTGGGGTACTGCTGTGCCTCCTTAGTCTTGCAGCTTGGGCTGCCCTCCAACCATGCTTTTGATGACGATACAGAGACACATTCTCCAGACCCTGTTATCACCCACATGGCAGCAGGTGGCGCTACACACCCAACTGAGTCACATGAATACTCTATCTGAGCCACTCATGCACCCACCATAGAGCAAGGTATTAGCAAGTAACGCCCACTGTTCACAAGCTTTTCACTACAGGATTGCACCCTGAGATTACACCATCTTGGTCCAGTCAGAAGTTTGGCCAGAGTACTCTTATTAATAAATCTGCACCCACCCTTTGATGGAGGAGAATACACACCCACACCTGCTAATCTGAATTGAGATTGTTGAAACATGTCACTCAAAAACACACTGGTTAAGATAAAACATTAAACCGGTTTATTAACTACAGAAAAATAGATTTTAAGTGATATAAGTGATATGCATAAAGAGACTAGAAATAGTTACCAAAAAATAAAAATAAAATCACAGTCTAATATCTACACACTAACAGGATTTGAATCTAGAAATGTCTCATTCTGAGAAATGGTACAAGCAGGCTCCAGAACTTCAATCCACAGGCCGACACTGCTTTCCTTACCTGGGACCACCCTTCCTTCAGTCCAAAGTTCTTTGTCTTCCAGCCATTTCTTCAGGTGTTGAGCTGCGGAGGATTGAAGCCAAGTGATGATATCACTCCCCTTCTTTTATAGTCTGTTCCAGCTTGTTGGAACAATCAATGATTCTGATCTGGGGGGTTGTCCTCATTAGTCTGCCAGGGTCCATTGCCATTCCTTACTGTAAACCATCTCTGGGATAAGGCATTCTCTCCTTCATGGGTCATTAGCACATCTAAGCACTTTATTGTTGTGCCTGAAAGGCTGTTTGTGGGAGTCTCCCACCTTGCAACATGCTCTAGTAGCATTTTCAACAATATTTTATAACTTCACATACAATGATAGCACATCCAATCCACCAGGATATCACTGTCTAGCAAATAAAGGCTTTTAAAATGACACCTCACAAGGCATATTTTGTATAGAACATATGATAATTATATGACATGAGTGAACTGGCATTATTTATATTATATGATAATTATACGACATGAGAGTACTTCCCTTTCCATCTGCACAGAAGCTGCCAAATCTCTCTGTAAGGAGGTTTTCACAGTGGTCAGGCCTATGAATCTGACCCGTTCCCTTCTTGATTGGTGAAAAAGAAAGTACTAAGGAAGTGGAGCCTCTCCTTACTGAAACAGCCAACACCCTTGTGCTCTCAATCAATGTCCTGGGAACCCCTCTCCTTTGTTAGCGGGGAGCTGCTGACCAGACCAGGAATAGGGGAGTTTACAAACAGGAACAGGACACTGTTTCAGTAAAACAGCAGCAAGAAAGCTTTCTTGGAACTCCCCCAAACTCTTGGACCCAGCACTGCAAAATCAGACTCTCTTCCTGAGATATTGCCACCCGCTATCCACCGAGCACTGCATGTGTGCGCATAAACACACACACATGCATGTGAGACTGATATGTCCAGTCTGTGCTACCTGGAGAGAGATGGCAGAACACAACCACTCAGTAAATTCAATTTACAGGTAGCACATTATACACTTAGACTGAGCTTTGCAAACCAGGGGGCCTTAAATGAGGCCCATATCCTATAACTAGGCATCTCAGCACAGTTACCTGGTTCTCAGAGGTGCTCAGCGCTTTCAGGAACTACTGATGTCAAAGGAATCATACATGCTCTGCCCCTCTAAAAAGAAACAGTGCTATAGGTGCCCAATTAGGGAGCAGAAAAAAAACCCATGTGATTTAGTTGACCAGCATAACAAATAATTATATCAGATACTGTCAAAAAGAATCTATAGATGGAAATGATTTATTAAGCCATTTTGGCAAAAAGATAGGAATAATAAATGCATTTGCCATTAACAGAAACAGGACTCCATTCACAAACAATTTGATACATTAGACAGATGATCCATTCATATAAAATATTATTCATTCCACATAATTTGACCATTTCTATTCATAAGTAATGCAGCCATCTTATTCTTCTGCCAATAAACTGTAGTATCATCATGTATTCTTTGGTTTTCTATACTATAGCGAGAATCTAAGAATTTATGACCTCATGTGTTATTTTTTAATACACTGAAACAGTTGAGAATGACTGTGTGCCCTAAATCCATTTATAATATTCTTTCTATTTGTAGTGATGAATAAGAAGTCAGCGTGTTTCAATGCCTTGTAATTAAGAGGAATATGAGGTCTGCAAACAAATATATAATTTACTGTAGAGAGATCTCTTACAAATCACCCCCATCACACATAATTGAACATAACAAAGTCTTCCTTAAACAGTTGCTAAAACTAAAAGTATGTGCTTTGTACAGAATCTTAGAAAGAAAAGATGCCACAGCTTTTTAATAAAACTGAATTATAATTCATCTGGGGGCTCATGGGAATTTATTCATGGCTCAATTACACCATCTCTCAATCTATTTGTTTTCAGTATCTGAACGTTTCTATTTTTGAGCCTATGAAGAAAGGAGAAATCTTAATCACTAACTGCCATAAATCATTAATTTGTTGACATTTCTAAAATGGCACATATTTCTAGAAGTCAAATGATATTTGAATACCCATAAATTAATGGCGGAGGCATGGTAATGAGAAAGGAAATACTACTTTGATTTTACCTTTCTTGGGATCTCAGTGACAATGATGATGATTTATTTGTTAAGCGCTACCAGAGTGAGACACAATAAAAGGGAAGAACCCTGCCTGAGGAACTTACAATTTCTCTATATAAATGAAGGTCTCAATCCCACAAGGAGCTCCATGTATATTGGAGATTTGCACATGTGAAATGTGGTCATCTATCATTTTTATTGTTTATCAGAATGTGACTTGACCATCCTAGCACCAAATGAATGACAATTTATATGCTCCTGTGATGACACGAGAGCTCCTCACCTATATTGCAGTGAAGTCGCACGTCCGTTTTACATTCCTATATTTTAAGGCCATAATGGACAATGATGCTAATCTAGTCGGACTTCCTGTATAACATACACCATAGAACTTGGCTCAGTAATTCCTGCAACAAGCTCATACCTTCTGACTGAGCTTCAGCAACTTGATTGCCTTCTATGATGAGATGACTGGCTTTGTGGATGTAGGAAAAGTGGTGGACATGACATACCTTGACTTTAGCAAAGCTTTTGATACAGTCTCCTACAATATTCTTATCAGCAAGCTAAAGAACTATGGGTCAGAAAAACGGACCATAAGATGGATAGAAAGCTAAGTAGATCATTAGGCTGAATGGATAGTGATCAATAGCTCAATGTCTAGTTTGCAGCCGGTAGCAAGTGGAATGCCCCAGAGGTCGGTGCTGGGGCCTGTTTTCTACAACATCTCCATTAATGATCTGGAGGAGAAGTGGATTGCACCTGCAGCAAGTTTGCAGATGACGCTAAGTTGGGGGTAGATACGCTAGAGGGCAGGGATAGGATACAAAGTGACTTAGACAAATTAAATGATTGGGCCAAAAGAAATCTGATGAAGTTCAACAAGGACAAGTTCAGAATCCTGCACTTAGGATGGAAGAATCCCATGCACTGCTACAGACTGAGACCAACTGACTAGGCAGCATGTCTGCAGAAAAGCACTTGGGGTTACAGTGGACAAGAAGCTGGATATGAAGCCACAGTGTGCCCTTATTGCCAATAAGGAAAATGGCATATTGAGCTGCATTAGTAGGAGCATTGCCAGCAGATTGAGGGAAGTGATTATTCCCCTCTATTTGGCACTGGTGAGGCCACATTTGGAGTATTGTGTCCAGTTTTGGACCCCCCACTACACAAAGGATGTTGTCAAATTGAAGAGAGTCCAGAGGAAGGCAACAGAAATTATTAGGGGGCTGGAGCACAAGACTTATGAGAAGAGTCTGAGGAAACTATTATTTAGTCTGCAGAAGTGAAGAATGAGGGGGGATTTAATAGCAGCATTTAAGTACCTGAAAGGGGGTTCAAGGGATAATGGAACTAGCCTGTTTTCAGGTAGTAGATGGCAGAACTAGGAGCAATGGTCTCAAGTTGCAGGTGGGGAGGTCTAGGTTTGATATTAAGAAAAAAAATTTCAGTAGGAGGGTGGTGAAGCACTGGAATGGGTTACCTAGGGAGGGGTGGAATCTCCATCCTCTGAGATTTTAAGGTGCGGATTGACAAAGCCATAACTAGGATGATTAATTAGGGTTAGTCCTGCTTTGAACAGAATATTGGACTAGATGACCTCCTGAGGTCCCTTCCAACTCTAATTTTCTATGATTCTATGAACCTGTGGTCTAAGATTTCCTATGTCTAAGATTTCCAAAGGGGTCCACACTTCCATTTGAAATTTTGTAGGGTTCTGCTAACAAAAAAACCCACTGATTTATCAAAAGATTATTTTAGCTTATCAAAACTACTCTAACAGATGTTTGTTGTCATAAAAGCAATGTAATTGATCAAATATTAGTAATTAACAAAATTAATTGGGAACATTTGGTATAGCAGATGTGTTCTATAATCAATATAACAGCAAACCATGTATTCATTAATGTCTAAGTAATAAGCTCTAATTGTGGTCACAGATGGTCTCAGTAGTGATAAAATAGTTATAAAAGTCATTGGCTTATTTGATTAGGTAACTTGAGAATTTTCAAAAATAAATCAAATTATGGGAAAGATTTTAAAGGATCTTCCTACACCAATATTTAAGGAGATATAATTCTGGGAGCTAATTGGAACAGTCTAACATTGCTAAATTGCTCCCCAAACTGGTCTATATACTTTTCCTTCCTGTATTGTGCTGTGTTAATCTTTGACTAATAACCTGTAATTAAACAAGTCAATTCAGCCGATTATCTGACATCTCACACTGCTAATTAAATTCAAACACAGAACTCCTGAGGCACAGTAGCAGCATTCCCAAATTGCAACTGTCAGGTTTAAACCAAATGTTTTCAATCAGACAGTTTTTGCTTTCAATTATTTGCTGAAAATTAAAGATCTTCTATGGAAAATTTCAATGAAAACAAAATTTTCCATGAGGGAAAAAGCACTACCAGCTCTATTAGTGACCTTTGTGATGTTCCTTAGCTCCAGTGGGAGTTCATTCTAGTGTGTAAACTGTCCCCTGAAGAAGCTCTATCTTTTGCACAGGTGAGTTGTATTGTTATTGCAGAAAGTTCACTGCGTCTGAGGAGCATAGTTGTGAACCACAGTTCTCATCCTTGACCTTTAGGTAATCACTTAGATGTGCTGGGCCCAGTCCATTGAGCACTTTGGAGATAAGGACTGATACTTCGAACTAAATTAATTATTCTATGGGAAGGCGGTGTGGAGAGCAGAGGACAGGTGTGATGTGCTCACACTAGCTTGTGTTGCTGCTGTATCCTGCACTTGTTACAATTTCCTAAGTGTGGTGGTTTTGTACCCAGCTATATCACACTGCTGCAGTCTGGACAGGAGGTACTGAATGCATGAATACCTAAGTAAGGTCATCATCTGCCAGCCAACTGGAACTCTGAATTATAAACCAAAATATGCCAGAAACTGCTCCAAGACACCTATGGAAATGGGCCACTCAACCCTACCAAAGAGTGTCCAGAAAAAACAAATCAACTTCTCTTCTGGCTAAGGCTTTTTGCAGGGGCATAAAATGAACATGCCTGCTGCTTGGGTTACTGAAGCAGTGCAGAATATGTCAGCACATATGGTTTGCCTGAAGAAATAATTTCAGATAATAGTCATCACATTGTTTCCATGGAATTTCAAACTCCTTAGGAGATATTAAGTGAAGCCCTCTAGATCAGTTGCATTTCACCCAACATCACAAGGTCTAGAAGGGTGTTGTTTGCAGACATTTAGATAAGTATTAGAGAAAAATGAAGGAAGCTTCAAACCTGAGACAATGGTTTGCACATTTTCTGTTCTCATCTACATCTACACCACCGGCTTATTAACCAGGAAATTCCAATAAGGAGAATTTTCAGTTTGGCCATTTTATTTTGAATTTGTTGTTCATCCTCCATTTTGGTTCCCCCCTTCTTCTTGAGCTTTGGTGCTCTTTTTGAGCAAGGTGGGAACCTGGAGGCGGAAAAGGTCAGGTGACCTGGAAAATCTGCCCAGCAACAGCAGACTATATAAGGATGTACTGACAGTATTCACTGCTGTCTGCCTCAGTGACGGTCGTGTACTTGCATAACATCTGTGTCAGAGAAGAAAGAAGACTCACCTGCTGAGATCCTGGTTCCCTTTCCTTGTGTTCCTGTTCCCCGCTGATCCTATCAGGATGCTTCTGGTGCTCTTCATTGGTATCACCATCTTGATGGAGAGGCCAATCCTGTGTTGTCCTGATCCTGTCTGTTGTCCCCCTGAGAAGGATGGTGACCTACAAACCTGTTAATTAGTTTTTTATTACCCACCTTGATTTGGTTTGGGGTCCTGGCTTCAGGTCATTGTTCAATTAACCACTGAGTTATTATAAATAAAAACATTATTTTTGGTTTCCTTATCCTCTGGAATGTATGAGGGGCCCTGCCCCAGAGGGTCCATTAAAGATTACTTCCCATTGTAAACCCATCAATTTTAGTTTGAGGGTTTAATACTCCCAATACTGCTGTTTCTAAAAATGTCAGTTACAGACTAATTTGATGTATTGAGAGCAGATTTAGCAAAATAATTGGGTGAAAAACAGCAAATCATAAAAATGCCAGAAAATATGTTCACAGAGACCAGAGGGCTGTGGTGCAAAAATGGTAAGAATGTGGGGCAGGAGGGAACAGGAAAAGGTGGGGGCCACTGCCCTACCTTGTGGGGGGGGAAAGCGGTTAGTGAAGAAATTTACTGGCCAGCTGTTACAAGACAATCTCAAAAAGGAAAAAGGCCTTGAAATTGAAGCTCTGGTGACTGACTATATGAGAAAGCAAAAAGATTAGATTTTGTATTGGCTTGGAGAAGATACAGGTGAGATATTACTGTAGAATGTGAATCTGAAGATACAAAGAAGAAAGTGATGAAAGGGAAAATGCAACATGCCCATCAATGTACATACCGACGGCCCCACGTTCAAACATATCATACAGAGACAGATGAGGAAAGAGTGTGGGGTTTCTCAGCAGGTAATTCTTCTGCCTTTGCTTTCTTTAGATTTCTAAGGATATATCAGAAACATACAGCCATTCCATGTTCAGTTCAGTGCCCAGTGTGCACTTTTTATGGATATTTTATTTTTGTTCTTTCTTGTTCTGCTGAAGATTTTTCAAAATAGGCGTTTGCTCAGTAGGGTCTTTTGTGAGGAGTTCTGGTCATGCGTTGGCAAGGAGAAACTTTCAAAGCACCAGGAAGGAGGACAAACCTCTGAAAACACAGCCAAACAGTGCCAAATCAGAATGCTTTGGTCATGACAATATGTATGCTCAGACACTGGGACTTTCAAAAGGACAGTGACAAGCTAAAAATGGTGTCCGGTCAGAATGCTGTGCCCAGGGGACACCCCCATGTGACAGAGATTGGATCTTGCAAGGACATATCTGGTCATGGGAATAGGGGAAGGAAAATCCAGCACAAGATGTAAACTATGTACCCTCATAGAATGCAGGAGACATGGCAGAAATGCTGTATGTCAGCCACAAATTATTGAGCTAAATGCAGCATTCGCTGGGTGATTTCCTCTAGGCTAGGCCCTGCAGGAGATCAGACTGCATGACAGAATCATAAAATCACAGGGTTAGGAAGGACTGCAAAGGTTATCTAGTCTTATCCTGTGCCAAGATGCAGATTTTATTGTGTCTAAACCAACCAAGAAAGATGGTTATCCAGCCTCCTTTTGAAAACGTCCAGCAAAAGAGCTTCCACAATCTCCCTAGGCAATCTGTTCCATTGTCCTACTGTTTTTACAGTTAAGAACTTTTTCTTGAGATTTAATCTAAATCTGCTATGCTGTAGTTGAACCCATTGCCTCTTGTCCTGCCCTCTGTGGCAAAAGAGAACAACTTTTCCCCATCTTTTTAATGGCAGCCTTTCAAATATTTGAAAACCGCTATCATGTCCCCCATTAATCTCCTCTTTTCCAAACTAAACATACCCAGTTTTTTCAGCCTCTGCCCATAAGGCTTGCATTCCATCCCTTTGATCATCTTTGTCATTTGCCTCTGGATCCTTTCCAGTTTCTCTACATCCTTTCTATATATTGGTGACCAGAACTGGACATAGTACCCCTGCTGTGGCCAACAAGCACTGAGTAGAGCAGTACTATGACCTCCTGTGACTTCAATGCTATGGCCTGGTCTACACTTACCTTTGCGATTCGGCAGCAGTCGACGGGAGATATGCAAGTGACATAAATCACTTGCGTATCTTCTGTCGACTTTGCAGTGTCTCTTCCGCGCGCCATCCACACTGCGCTGCGTCGAAGGGAACAGCTACGCCACTTACCGGGGTGGTTTTCCTGCATCGCTTGCTGGATCAACTGAGCGGGTCTACACAGACCGCTCAGTCGATCCAGAGCAGTTGATCTGACGGCGGCGAATTTGCCGCCGTCAGCGTGGACCCAGCCTAAGTCTCTCTTGATGCAACCCAAAATTGCATTTGCTTTTTTTGCAACATCATCGCATTGCTGACTCAGGTTGCGGTTGTGATCCACCACAACTATCAGATCCTTCTCAGCAGTACTGCTGCCAAGACAGTTATCCCCCCTTCTGTATTTCTGAATTAGGTTTTTCTTCCCTAAGGCTATGTCTACACTGATGGCAGCAAAGTCGCTGCCGTCTGATTGCCGTCTGGATCGAATAAGCAGTCAGCAAAGACCTGCTCAGTCGATCCAGAAGTCAACGCTGTTAATCTGCCCCCGCAAGTGGTGTAGTGCTGTGTTGATGGCTATGCAGTTCCCGTCAGCGCAGTGCAGTGAAGATGGTGTGCAGAGGAGAAGCACAGCAGTCGACAGGAGTTATGCAAGTTCTCTGTGTACTTTGCGTAACTCCCGTCGACTGCCACTGAATCACTGGGGTAAGTGCAGCCAAGCCTAAGTATAGCATACTGCATTTGTCTTTCTTGAATTTCATTTTGTTGTCTATAGCCCAGTTCTCCAATTTATCAAGAGATCTCTGAATTTTAGCTCTGTCCTCCAAATTGCTGGCAACCCCCCTAGCTTTGTGTCATCTGCAAATTTGATCAGTATGGTCCTATTCCTACATTCAGGTAATTAATAAATAAGTTAAACTACACCAGGCCCAGAACAGATCCCTGTGGAACCTCACGTGAGCCCCTCCTCCAACCTGACATCATTCCATTCATAGTTTCTCTTTCTTTGTGGTTGTTTAACCAATTACATATCCACTTAATGGTTGTTCCACCAAGTCCACATTTCTACAGCTTACTCATCAGAGCATCACATGGGACAGTGTCAAGAGTCTTGCTGAAGTCCAGGTATTATGTCCACCACACTCCCCCTATCCACCAAACCAATTACCATCTCCAAGAAGGAAATCAAGCTGATTTTGGCATGGTTTGTTCTTATTAAATCCATGCTGGCTGCTAGTGATCCTCCCACTCATCCTCCAGGTATTTGCAAATGGAATATTTTATACATTGCTCTAGTAGCTTCCCAGGAATCAAAATCAGGCCTATAGTTCCCCAGTTCCTCCTTTTTCCCCTTTGTAAACATGGTCACTACATTAGCCCTTCTCCAGTCTTCCGTGACCTCTCCTGTCATCCATGAGTTTGTAAATATTATTGCCAGTGGTTCCAAGATTTCTTCAGCTAATTCCTTCAGTACCCTGGAGTAAATAGCATCAAGCCCTGCAGACTTGAATTCATTCAAATTGGTCAGAAAATCTCTAATGTGTTTTATACAGGAAGGAAGGGCTCCACCTAAACCAAAATGAAACCAGACTGCTGGCATGTAAAATTAAAAGGTCATTGTGGAGATTATAAACTAAGAGCTGGAAGCTTGAGAATGGATGTCCTTGTTGGACCACTGAGGGAAAATACAGGGGCAGTTGCCCTGTCATCAATCTGTCCTTTAATACAATCACTTCCTGTGTCCCCCTCCCTCCCCCAGCCTGATCATCCCACTGATGCAGGGCCCACCTCACAACCTGATCACCCTGCTGGAACAGCTCCTCCCTCACACCCTGAGCATCTCACACCCCAATCCCACACACCAATCCTTCTGCCATGACAGAGCCCCTCACACGCTCCAATTCTCCTCCCAGGGACAGGGCTCATCACACCATGATCCCCCCACCTCTGGGTCAGGGACCATCACACACCCCGATCCCCCTGCCAAGACAGGGCGCCTCAGACTCCGATCTCCCCTCATGCCAAGGCACATCCCCTCACACACTCCAATACCCTCGCTGGGGCAGGGCCTGCTCACACTCGGATCCCCCGGATGGGGCAGGGCTCCCTCATGTCCCAATCCCTCCACCTGGATATGCCTCCACACACCCTCCATTTTGCTGCTTGGGAATGGCCCCCTCACACCCTGATCCCCTTCAGAGGAGCAAGGCCCCTCACACCTCCTAACCTCCCACCAGGACAGGGCCCCGTCACACCCAGTCCCCCCACTGGGGCCATTCCCCCTTCACAGACCCTGATCACCCTGCCGGTCTAAGGCACCTGGGTGCCCCTCATTCTTTCCATTGGGGGAGTGGTGTCCACATGCCCCAATTCCCCCTGCCTGAGCAGGGTTCCCCCTCCAACTCCCAGTACTCCCTGGGGCAGGGCCCTTCATACACCCCAATATCCCTGGGACAGGAACCCTCACACCCCCCAATACCCAGGGTGGCAGGGCCCTGCATACACCCCAGTACCCCTGAAAGCAAGGGTCTGCACACACCCTAATACCCCACCTTGGGGCAGGCCCACACATACAAACACAATTTCTCCCCAGAGCAGGGCCCCCCTCACCTGCTCGTGTGTGAAGCGGTGGCAATGCTAGCTGCGTTGGGGGCATGGATCCTGGTCTCAGCTCCTTGCCAGCCAGTGCTGCAGCGTCCCCCCAGGCCTGGTCTGAGGTGGGCCTGGCTGGGGCTTCTACTTGCCACGTTGTCTCTATCACCCCCTCTTCCTGCTGGCCAGACAGGAAGCAGCAGCAGTGGCCAGGGTCAGAACTGAGCTCAGAGTGAGCTGGATCCTGACTGGTCCCTGCCCTGGGCGAGGTCTGGCCAGGCCAGCTGGCACCATGTGGTGAGACAGAATCCCTGGGCTGGCAGTCCTGCCCCAGGACCGGCCCACTAACCCCCTTGCCTCCCCCCCACACAAGCAGTCGTAGCCTCTGTGGAGAGGGGAAGTGAGGTGTCTGCTTCCTAACTGTTGGGAAAATCAAATCCCACCACTGAACTAATTTCACAATTTCCATTCAGTCCTTGAAATCATGATTTATACTGGACTGTAATTATGTTAGATAATGATGGATTTATCACTGAACTGGAAGTTAGTGGTTGCCTAGGGTCCAGTGATCATGACCTAATGATGTTCAGTATGGGCAAACTGAGAAAAGTCCCAACCAGTAATATATCAACTGGGTACTTCATAAAGACTAATTTCCAAAGGTTTTGCAAAATTATGAATGAAACTGATGGTGAGAAAAAATGTAGACAGAAGAATATGAATGAAAATTGGGAGTTCTTTAAGGGGAGTTTATTAGATGGCCCAAAAGTCACTATTCTGGTTCAATGGCAGAATGAAGACAGCAATTAGAAATAAAAAGAAACAAATGAAAAAAGGGGGAAATATGCAGCAATGAATATATATTAGAAGTGATGAAGTGTAGTATATGGCATTGGTGAGACGAACACTGATGTACTGCATACAGTTCTGGTGTCTAGATTTTTAAAAGGATGTTGAAAAAAATAAAGAGGGGCAGTAAAGAGCAAGAAAAATATTCAAAGACTAGAGAAAATGCCTTACAGTGAGAGACTTGAAGAGCTCCATCAGTTTAGTTTATCAAAAAGAAAAGTGAGAGGTGACTTGGTTACAGTGTGTAAGTACCTTCATGGGGAGAAAATAGTGGGTTTGTTTACACAGCACACTATACCTGGGCTCTGAGTCAGGTTTGAGCCCAAGCCTCCTTTCTGTTCACACACAAATCAGTCTGACTTGGGTCAGCAAGCACTTAGGAACCAGGTTCTAGGACTCTGCAAGGTGGTGTCATGGATTTACAGGATTGGTGCTATGGTCCCAGCTTTGGAACAGTCTCTGAGAGTCCCCCTTCAGTGTTCCAGACCTCAAGGGGTCTCATTCTTCCTTCAGGGTAAGTCAGAGGTCAGACTAGATGATCATATTGGTCCCTTCTGACCTATGAGTCTATGAGTCTATGAGTAAGAAGACTTCACTTCACATGACTTCACCGCCTTGTTAGACTGAATTCATAAAAATATTACAACATATTGCCACTCCATCACAGATGGGGTGGCTCCAAGTTCTGTCATTTTTCAGTGTCAAGCTGCAGACGCAAGTTAGAAGGTCTGTGTAGTGCAGCATGTACACATTAGCATGGCTGTAAGACCTGGATACAGAAATTGTAAACCTCAGTTTACAATGCAGTGTGGATGCTCAAGCAAGAGCTTGGAAACACCAAGTCCACAAGCCTGTGACTCACAGACCCAGAGTTAGCGAGCAATGTGTACAAAAGAGCTCTTTAATTTAGCAGAAAAAGGTGGAACAAGAAGCCAGATAAATTCAAAATAGAACTAAGGCACAATTTTTTAACAATGAGGGTGATTAATCATTGAAACAAACTCTCGAGGGAAATAGTGGATTCTCCACATCTTGATGTCTTCAGTCAAGATTGGAGGCCTTTCTGGAAGATACTTTAGCCAAATGCAAGTTACTGGGCTCAGTACAGGGTAACTGGATGAAATGTTATGACCCTGTGATATACAGCAGGCCAGACTAGATGATCCACTGTTCCTTTTCTGGCTTCCATAGATTCTTAGCTTCCAAGGTCAGAGGGATCTAGTCTGATCTCCTGTATAACATAGGCCAGAGAACTGCCTCAAAATAATTTCCAGAGCAGATCTTTTAGAAAAACATCCAGTCTTGTGTGAACAATTGTCAGTGACGGAGAATCCACTCTGACTCTTGGTAAGTTGTTCCAGTGGTTACCCTCACTGTCAAAAATTTACACCTTATTTCCAGTCTGAATTTTTCTAGCTTCAGCTTTCAGCCACCGGATTATGTTAGACCTTTTTCTGCTAGACTAAAGAGTCTATTATTAGATATTTGTTCCCCATGGAGGTACTTATAGACTGTAATTAAGTCACCCATTATTAACCTTCTCTTTGTTAAACTAAATAGATTGAGCTCCAGGAGTCTATCACAATAAAGCAGGTTTTCTAATCCTTTAATCATTCTTGTGGCTCTTCTTGAACCCCCTCCAATCTCTCAACAGTTTTCTAGCAGTAGATGCACCAGTGCCAAATACAGGGGCAAAATAATCTCTCTGCTCCTACTCGAGAGTCCCCTGTTTTTACGGTGACCAGATGTCCCAATTTTATAGGGACAGCCCCAATTTTCGGGACTTTGTCTTATACAGGCGCCTATTGCCCACACACCCCTTGTTCTGATTTTTCACACTTGCCATCTGGTCACCCTACTGTTTATACAGCCCAGGATTGCATTAGTCCTTCTGGCCACAGTGTCGCACTGGGAGCTCTGGTTCAGCTGATTATCCACCACACCCCCCCAAATCTATTTCAGAATCTGGATTCCCATGAAAGCATCCCCTGTCCTGGAAGTATGGCCTGCATCCTTTGTTCCTAGATGTAGATGGAGCCTCCACTCCCTTAGCAAGGGGCTGTGCCCCACCACTTATGTATTCCAACAAGGTTGAAGAAACAGTCTTGAGCAAATTACTCCCACCAGGCAGCTGAAAGGAAAAGGAGAGGTCACAATACCCAGTCACCCTAGCAATGCTTCTCTCTCAGCCAATGGAAGGAGGGGAGACAACAGCAGTCGCTAGCAGCCATTCAAGTGCAGAAGACAACCAGGCAGCACTGCAATCAGCCTCTGACCCTGGAAGAGCTTGGATGGCTGGGAAAGCAGGAGGGAGCCTGGCCCAGCTTTCCTCCATGTGTCAGAGACCAACCGGGGAGTGGAGGGAAAAGAAGGTCTCCCTTACAGCTGACCAGAAAAGCATTTCCAGGCCCAGCAACTGGCCTGTCTCTAACCTTAGCTGTAGAAAAGCCTTAGCAGGGGACAATCTGCCCCTCCTGCCCCCTCTCTGCCAGCAGTAGGAGAAGACAACCTGTCTCTCCTGTCTACTGAAGCTCAGAGTTTGCATCCTGATGACCCAACCTTCTTGCATCTGAACTTTTGTTCCAAGCTTTAAAGCACCTCAATGTGTCGCCATGTGCACCACCTGGGCACCAGAGATGGAGGGCAGACAGGACTCAGGGGGAGACATTTCAGTTAGGAATATTGGGGAGGGCATGTGACCTAGTGTGCTTGCTGGCATAGCTTTAGTAATTAAAAAAATAATACTAATATCTCTAACCTTTCTTCCTTGTAATATTTTATTGATTGCGTATTTCTCTTTAATGAAATCCTTAGATAAAGTTTATAGCTATTGTTTTAACTTGCTTGCTGGTGTGAGTTTGAATTATTTGGGAGTTCAAGTATGGTGGCTGTGACGCTGGCAGCCTAGGTCATGTCAGAGTGTATTCAGGCCAGTTCACTAGTGTATTAGGATAAATCAAAGCAATTGTTCAATGTATAAGTATATTGGGTGTTTAAACTTCATAAAACTAATGGGTCATTGCCTGCGTTGATTTCTTTTATCCCTGTCCTGTTATGATATAGCAGCAAACATTTACATTGTAAATAACCCTATAACTAAATAACTCATCAGACATCAAAGAAACCTTGTGGAATGCTAATAAAGACTTTATCAGAAAAAGTTCTAATTTCAAAGCAAGTGGCCACTGTGTGCAATGACTGGAGGTCAGAGACTCAAAGTGCATTCCTCACTCACTGTCATCAAAGGAAAAGTCCAGGAGACTGTCAGCTTGTTTTCTGTGAGAAGAACCTATAAGAAGGAATTCAAAGAAAGATCCTGCATTTCTCAACTGTTTGTACTCTTACAGGGAAGTGCACCAGATGCAAAGTGGAGATCCCCAGAGACAATCTGGGTACCCTGAAACATGTTTGGGAAACTGGCAGGTTTTTACATCACACTGCCACCATTTCAAATTACAAACTATGAGTCACCTGTGCATATATTTTTCCTGCTTTAAACCTTTCAGTAACTATTGTTTCCTTTTCTTCACTAATAAACCTTTAGTTAGTTTACGCTGGTAGCCAATTCTATAGTAGTCTTTGGTGTAAGATCTAAAATACTAACTGTGTTGGGGTATGAGACTGGTCTCTAGGGACTGGGAGTAACTTGATGTGATGTGATTTTTTGGTTTGTTATCTTTTATCACAAAGTCCAGTTTGTCAGGGTGGCAAGATAGACTGGAGAGTCTGTTAGTCCATGGTGAGATTGGTATAATGATCCAGGAGTTCACATTTGTTACTGGCTTAGTGAAATCTAATTATAGAACACACTACCAGCTTAGGGCATCTGCTTTGTTTCTGAAAGTCTGCCCTGAGATCAGCACTTACACTTGTGAATCACTCCAGACAGCATGACAGCAGCCACTGCCTTAGTGTGATTAACCGCTCGTCTCACCGGAGGTACTACTAACCAGATTCTTTGTTCAGCACATCAGGAAGAGGAGTAAGGCACCAATCAGCTGCACTGAGAAGTGAATCCAGGTGACAAAAACTTTGGCACCATCCAGAGACAGTTAGGTACCCATTTCTTGTTTACATTACCATTTAGGCACATTAAGGTCTTTAGTGAACACTGAACTTTAAGAATCTACGAATCTGCAAATTTGTAATGAAAGGGAAGGATCCCTGCTGACTCAGTGGCAAGTAACCCCACCAACATTAGGGCCCCTGGCCTGGGGCTCAGAAGAGCAGGGAGGGCCTGAGCCCCCCTACCCCAGGCACCACGTGCCCTGAGGTGGCACCCCAGTTCCCCAATGCACCAGAATTGGGTGACACTACTGACTCAGGTCAGTAGGCCATGCTGCCCTGACCCAGAAGGGCCATACTGCCTCGCAACCCCCAGGGAGTGATATTGACTCTGGCTGTTGAGCCATACTGCCTTGTACCCCTGGACAATCTGACCCCCAAAGGGTCTGGGCGGTTCCTACCCTGACTGTTGGTCTGACTTGGGTCTGTGTGCTGCAGTGTAGACACCAGAACCAAGGGATAGAAAATTCTTAATGTAGGGTTAACAGTTAGTGTAGATGCTCGAGTCCTGGGTTTGCTAACCCACTGTCAGCTGACTCGAGTCCTACTAATCCTGAGCTTAGACAGCAATGTAGACACCACTAGTGGCTAGAGTCCACATTGACCAATGTGATTGTTAACCCCTGAATCAAGGGTTTCCGGCAGTAACAAGGGCCAGGTTCAAATAGCTTGGGGCCTTCTTAAAACTAACAAATGCTACTCCCTCCCCAGAATTTCTGGGACCATGAAATACCTTCCATTAATAGGCAATTTCTCCCCACTTGCAAGCACTGAATCTGTGTATGGAACATGGAAAACTTTATTAAGGGAAAAATGAACACTGCATTAACTTGGAAAACACAGCAATGGTCTATCCAAATGAATGATTGGTAAAATAGTCTGCTACGGTAACTTTCACAGTAGTCTTTTAACTCAGTTCCCCACCTGCTGGTATGAATGTCTAATAGGCAAATGTCCTTGACCACATCACAACACTTCCCCCTTCTCCATCCACTAAACTCCACTCACAATGTGGTGTCAGAGGCTAGCATTGGCCCAGAGTCCAGGCAGGCCTGTAACTTGTCCCTTGGGAAGTACTGCCTGGTTCTGTCCTGAGACAGAACTAAACCAACTAAACTAGTGCTGGAGATTTCAGATGTATTTTGTTCTGGGTAGGAGGGGACATCTCCAGAGTTCACTCAGCTCTGCTGCTGTCCACTGCAGCGTAAGTGAAGAGCCTTCTCTGCACTGCACCCCATTGTGGACCTCCTTCTGCATTGTCCCCTGTGAAAGAGTTGTCCCAACAGCTCAGGATCCTTAGTGAAAACGGTAGCATGTAGGCTCCTTGAGCAGAGTCCTTGCCACAAGGCAGGAGACCTTTTCATCATTCTCGGCTCTGAGGTTAGTCCCATTTCTTCTCCAGTTCTGAGTTTGTGCAAAGAGTGGTGAGTCCCAAGTGTCACTAAAAGAGTTCAGGGTAGAAAACCTTCTGTAGATGTACTTCCTGCTGTTCATCTACAGAGAGGAGCAGAGAGCTCCTTACCATCTAGCACTTCCAGTTCCAGAACTTACATGGTCACAGAACACACAAGCTAAGGGAATAAGGTGCATGCCCCAGAGAGACAGCCTGAGAGGTATGGCTCCATTCTGCAGGACAAGTCAGGTTACTGGAAACTGAATCTGGGGACTCCCTCTGGAAACCCAGAATGCTGTGAGAGCAGTGAGGCATGGTTCCAAAACAGGATCCCAAGGTTCCAAAGGCTTAGTTCCAAAGCAGGATCCAAAGCACATGGTGTAGTGATGGGTGGTGGTGCCCTATTTAGCTCCACAGAAGAAGGGGGAAAAGGGAGATTTGAAGGCAGCAACCATGGTCCCGAGACAAATAACTTCTTACAATGCAAACGTAGGATCTAGATTCAATATGGAATTCAGTACCAAGACATCTCCCAAATCTAACTCCCAAAGCTACCCCCCTTGGATCCAAGCTATCCCTCAGTGCCAAGGCCTCATCAGATTCATGGTGTCTGGTCTTCCACAGCTCCCCAAATCAGAAAGAGAACCTTGGAGAACAGTGATTTTACTACACCTTCTATAGAGGAAGCATAGGAGGGAAAGGTGAATTAAATCAGATTACTACAAGGACATCAGATTAGTTAAGGACATTGAGGTCAATGGTAATTGGGACAAATTGCAACAT
>ML675630.1:20843116-20925479 GCA_007922155.1 Mesoclemmys tuberculata | reverse complement strand
TGATCATGTTGGTCCCTTCTGACCTATGAGTCTATGTTTCTATGTTTTTAAGATACATCACACATATAGAATCATAGAATATTAGAGTTGGAAGGGACCGCAGGAGGTCATCTAGTCCAACCCCGTGCTCCAAGCAGGACTCTCCTCAGCTAAATCATCCTGGTGAGGGTTTTATCAAGCTGCAGCTTAAAAACCTCTAAAGATGGAGATGCCACCACCTCCCTAGGTAACCCATTCCAATGCTTCACCAACCTCCTAGTGAAAAACCTTTTCCTAATGTCCAACCTAGACCTCCCCCACTGCAACTTGAGACCGTTGCTCTTTGTTCTGTCATCTGCCACCACTGAAAACAGCCTAGCTCCATCCTCCCTTGAACCCCCTTTCAGGTAGTTAAAGGCTGCTATCAAATCCCCCCTCATTCTTCTCTTCTGCAGACTTAACAGGGCTAGTTCTTTCAGCCTCTCCTCATAAGTCTTGTGTTCCAGCTCCCTAATCATTTTTGTTGCCCTCCGCTGGACTCTCTCCAACTTGTCCGCATCCTTTTTGTAGTGGGGGGTCCAAAACTGAACACAATACTCCAAATGCAGCCTCACCAATGCCGAATAGAGGGGAATAATCACTTCCTGCGATCTGCTGGCAATGCTTTTACTAATGCAGCCCGATATGCCATTAGCCTTCTTAGCAACCAGGGCACACTGCTGACTCATATTCAGCTTCTTATCCACGCCCAGGTCCTTTTCTGCAGAACTGGTGCCTAGCTCATCGGTCCCCAGTCTGTAGCTGTACATGAGATTCTTCCATCCTAAGTGCAGGACTCTGCACTTATACTTGTTGAACCTCATCAGATTTCTTTTGGCCCAATCCTCCAATTTGTTTAGGTCCTTCTGCATCCTATCCCCCCTCCCTTCCAAGGTATCTATCACTCCCCCTAGCTTAGTGTCATCTGCAAACTTGCTGAGGGTGCAATCTACCCCCTCTTCCAGATCATTAATGAAGATGTTGAACAAAACTGGCCCCAGAACCGACCCAAGGGGCACTCCACTTGTGACCGGCTGCCAGCTAGACATGGAGCCACTGATCACTACTCGTTGAGTCCTTTGCTCTAGCCAGTTCTCTATCGATTTTATAGTCCATTCATCCAACCCATACTTTTTTAACTTGCTGATAAGAATACTGTGGGAGACCATATCAAAAGCTTTGCTAAAGTCAAGGTATATAATGTCCACCGCTTTCCCCTCATCCACAGAACCAGTCACCTCTTCATAGAAAGCAATCAGGTTGTTCAGGCATGACTTGCCCTTGGTGAATCCATGTTGACTGCTCCTGATCCCCTTCCTCTCTTTTAAGTGCCTTAAAATGGATTCCTTGAGGACCTGCTCCATGATTTTTCCAGGGATTGAGGTGAGGCTGACAAGCCTATACTTCCTCTTTCTTCCCTTTCTTGAAGATGGGCACTATATTTGCCTTTTTCCAGTCATCAGGGACCTCCCCCTGTTGACATGAGCTTTCAAAGATAATAGCCAATGGTTCTGAAATCATATCAACTAACTCCCTCAGCACCCTCGGGTGCATTGCATCTGGCATATAGCTAAGTCTGTGGAAAGAACTGTGTAGGATTATAATATATTTGATATTGTATATGATCATGTGATTAAAGACGGTATTATAATGCATACACAATAGATAACACAGTTAAGGTTTTTCATACAACCTGAGCTGACTTAGCTGACTTTTTTGCACTTTTGCAGCCTAAGAGTTGCAATTTTACATGTAAAATAAAGTGTAATGCAGGAGGGAAGGTTATATTACCGGGGACACCACTGTTTAACCTTCCATTTAATGTAGTGAGACCTCACTGAAAAAAATGATTAAACAAAATCTCACATGAATTTGTATATGAAGCACAAAAAAATGTTTCTAGGATATCTGAAACATGGCTGAGGGATAAAATTAGATAAAGTTGGGATTTAACTGTGTTACCTAACCTGGCATTAAAATCACTTCCAACAATCAGCAAAGTAAAGGATAAAGAGATTTCAGAGACATTATGAATAATTCCCAGTAGGAGTCCCTACAAAAAGAGGAATTGGGGGAGGAATATAAACATTAATCAGAAGAAAAGGTTCTAAATAGGGAAACTCTATTCTGGTAATAAAACAAAAATCTAGGTCGTTAGTGTGACAACCTTTAATCCCTAACTGAGCAGCCAGCCCCAAAGTGCAATTTGGTGGATTTTTTTCAATAGAGGGTACAATAAACGACATGTGTTTACATTTTCCAGTGTCTTCATGGCTTTCTTGTGTAGTACTAAGGAGCGTGTTTCAAAGACAGTCATGTTAGATTCTAATCCATCTTTAGTGTATTGCCACTGCTGTCTTAAATAAGGCAATCTCCATGATGTATGGTCAACAGACCAAATGATACCTGTATTTTTAAAGCATGGATGGATTATATGAAAATATACAAAAACAAGAAGAAAAATGAAAGGAGAGTTGAATGAGCAAGTGGGATTACTATAAGCAATTTGTGTAGAAAGGAAATACCAGCCCAATCTTACATTGTAAATGGCAACTGTGTTACTTGATTTCTCTTCCTCCTTGGTCTCTGTCTGGAAAATGGGAGCTTTTCTCTATTAGACCTCTCAGCATTCACACCTACATGCTGGTTGCTATTCCATGCCAGCGAGAGATAAGCAAACCCAACAAAGAGCTCAAACCTTCAGGCCATTGCCTGAATGAGGCTGGGAACTCGTTCTTGGGTGAGGAGGGGTCACAGACTGAATGAAGAGATGCAGCTGATGCCCAGGGGAATTTGGACTAAGCAGGTATTAGGCACTAAAGAGGAGCAGGCTTTGAATGTAATTGTGAGCAGACTGACGTCTTTATCTTAAATAAACCACTCCAAATGTACTTCTAGTTAATGAAAGAATAAATCTAGCATAACCTCATACGTAACCAGAGTTAAAGACCATCTACCAAGGGAGGGAGGTGACCAGCAGCAGACTAACCAGGAGATACTACCAAGCTTCCTGTAGAGCTTTCTCACCCTGTGGCCAAGTAACATTGCACCTGTCGCCAGCAGCTCCTGGCTCTCAGAGCACTTATACAGAGTACAAAGCATCTTGAGCCCAGAGCTTCTCATTGGGAGGGACAGAGACGCAACCATGTATAGAGACAGTGAATAAGGGCATTGAAGAACCAGCTGCCCTGATCATCCAGGGTGCCAAAGCAGACTCCCAAATGAACTCAAGCAGGCTGACAACTCCTCACAAACCAAGTGGGTCACTCCAGGAGAGGGGTTTTAGCTGAGGGGTGAAGACATGCTGTGATGACAGAGCTTTGATCACCAGAAATGTAGACAGCTGGGTGTGCAATGACCAAGAGAAGAACTTAGTGACTCACCTTTCAGGTGCAAAAGTGGTGTTTTCATAAGACAGACTTTGCTGAGTGCTGATGAGAGCCTCCGGTCACAGTACAGGTTGGTACCAGCCATGGAGGAAAACATAGAAGAGAGGTCCTGGGAGCTAAATTTAAACTGCTAGGTAGAAAGAAGGCTTGGGTCCAGGGCCTCAATGACAGCTTTCTCTGAAATGCTGCCAATTCCAGTTCAAGTTTATTAAGCACCGGGGAATGTTTTGGAGAAATGGGGGCCTACACAGAAAGGAAGGGCTTCATCTAAATCAAAGTGGAACCAGACTGCCAGCACAGAAAATTACTAACATTTTGTTTGAGTGTTTAAACTAGATGTGGTACAGTGGCCCACTGGTGCCAACTGGCCAAGGGTTCACTGTTATATAACAGCAACTCCTAACAGGTCTGACAAGCTCACTGCACCTAGCACACCACTTTCCTGGTATTTATCTGTAAATTATGTCATGTGAGGGCTTAAATGAAAGTGAGGGTCACACTGATCATGAACACCGCTGTGAAATGTGTAGCCTCTTCTTTAAATAGAATTGACATTTCTGTGCTAAAATGCAGTGTTCCTAGTGAGTGAGTCCAGGGTGAAAGTTACTCTTAGCAAATCTCTTAGATTGGGAGGGTCTAGGAATACACAAAGGACAAAGAGAGTGACCACAAACAGTCACAAGGAAGCTGTCTTGTCTTTATTATAAGTATTACTAGACAGATTACTAAGATTACAATCACGAATAAATATTCAAAACCTGAGTGAGCCCATGCAATAGCCAATGCTGTATTCATACTCATAACCCCAAAGATATCATACAATCTGGTAGATTTCTTAACAGGTGGTCATCGATAGATGCGTGATTCCTGTTGGGGTCTTCCCACCCTATCCATACTAGGGAGCCTTTTTTATCCTGTGTTATGCCCTCATTTTACCATTTTATGATACGCATGAGGGTTTAACCTTCTTTTCCTTATCTATACTTTCACACCCCATAAATTTTGGGATGCCCTGCCTCTCATAGGTTGTCATCTCAGTTCCCCTTACTCTTATTAGCATGTCATTAGTACCGATGTAAACATATTCCCATGGTAACATATGGTAAGAGCAGAACGTTCTATGATGTTACAGTCAAGTGCCTTGTGGTCTAGACAGGCACATTGTGGCATATTCTCCCAGACATCACCTACTGGCACATTCTTTACAGTAATCTTGTAACTTTACTAGCACAGAGTTATTCTTGGGTCACATACGTATGTCAAGCTTCATTAAGCCTGAGGCCAAGTATGGCTAAGTTGAAATCTTACCAGCCTCAGCCTGTAGGCCTTGCATTACAGCCTTACTTTACTTATACACCCAATACACACACATCACTCCTAAATACTTAATCTTGTACTCCTATGATAATGGGTGCCAGGTCTGTACAATTTTTGGTGGTGCCCAATCCAATAATGGTCCTGGCCAGGGCACTGGGCCCAAGACATATGGGAGAGAGGCAGGGGGAAGAGGCAGGGGCAGGACGGGGAAGCAGCTGCTGCGTGATGCTGCTTGGGGCCGGGAGCAGCTCCTGGGCAGGGCACTGGGCTCCCGTGGGAAAGGGGCTGGGGGAAGGGACGGGGTCGGGAGTGGGGAGCGGCCATGGCCACGTTGTGTGCTGCTTGGGGCCAGGGCTGGCACCGGAGTGGTTCTGTCCATCCGGGCCAGCCACTGAGTGTTTCAGGAGGTGGGGAGAGAAGTAGAATGGCTGGGCTGTGCTGGGGGTCATGTACTCTGCACCTCCACGACCGAGTGCCACTGAAGGCTCTGCAGCTGGCTCCCCAGCACCACAGAAATATTGGTGGAGCCAGGCCCACCATGCTCAATGTTGGTGGAACCTGGGCACCATTGCCCCATATAACTCGCCGCCTATGCCTATGATCCTATTCTATTTACATTGACATCTATACCTACAACTTAAATCTATCAATCACACAATGAAATACATGTGAAATAACCTATGTGTTTGCCACAGCAATAGATAACACAATTAAATAATGAAATGAACTAATTGGCTACAAATGTATGTATTGACACTATATAAGGAATTACACTAAATATATTCCTAATGTCTGTATTGAGGATTGACAAACAGGTTTCTACCAAACAAAGGATGAGTATTCACCTGTTTGCCTCAGTTCACATGTAAATGAAGCAATGTAAGCCGACACAATAGAAGACCAATTTACATACAAAGTCAAGAGTGGGATGGGAAGTCAACAGGGAGACAAATGCAAAAGACTGAACCCCGGAGTTGTCCTGTCTCTGGGGATAGACAATGAACTTTAGGAAATATCAGGAGAAGGCAAAAGGATACCCTTTTATCCTGCATCTAGGAAGTAAACAGGCAGTGGGTTTACATTAATGAAAACAGGATTCCAACCAGCCTTGGTTGGAAATACTGCAAAAAGGCTGTTGGTGAGATAAGACTGCTTTAGACAGGAGGTTAGCCTAGTAAATTTAATCTCTAGAAAGTGTGTTATGATTTTGCTTTATTTGTAACCTTTTGCTTCCATTATCCTTACTCCCTAGCTCTTAAATCCTGATCTTTGGTAATAAACATGATTATTTTCACTAGAAATATAGCTTAGCACTGTGGCATTGTACAGGAAGCTGATCCTGAGTTGAATTAGACAAGCTGGTGGGTACACTGTTCCCTTGGGGACAGCAGGCCTGGTATTATTGTGAGTGTTCAGTGGATAGAGGGGATGCATTCAAGGGGCTCTATTGTTAACCTGCAAGGCAAAGAAAGGGCTGGTATAGCCCACAGTAGAGTGCTTGCATGGCTGACAGGCTGGAGGTATCATGGAGCTGACACCCAATTAACACCAGCAAGTCTTTCTCTTGCTGGAGGCAAGGGATAACAAGATCTTCTGAGCATCCTGAGAACCATCACACTAGGAGTTGGGGGAAAGCCAATGGGACCATACATGGCAGACAGAGACATTTCATAGATTCCTAGACTGCAAGGTCCATCATGATCATCTGGTCTGACCTGCACATTACAAGCCACAGAACCTCATCCACTCACTTCTGAAATTGACCTGTAAATTCTGGCAGAGTTACTGAAGTTCTCATACCATGGTTCAAATACTGCAAGTTACAGAGAATTCACCTTTTACGCTAGTTTAAACATGCAAGAGACCTGTCCCCATGCTGTACATGAAGGTGAAGAACCCCCAAGGTCTCTGCCAACCTGACCTTAAAGAAAATTCCTTCCTACCCCCAAATAATCTACTAAAGATGTCGATAACACATGGGTATCTGTGAATCCATTGAAGGGTAGGTCACAAAATACCACTGAACTAGAGCAGGGCCAGGAAAAACTCAGAGAAGAAATTTCTGTTAAATCAAAATAGTGCTAGACAAAGAAGTTAAATAAACACAGGCACCTGGTCAAAATTAAAAACTATAAATGTATGCATACAAATGCAAGAAGCTTAAAAACAAAACTAAGTGAACTAGAATCATTGAAAGCTGTAGAATGACAAAAAAAACAATGGGATACCATAAGAACTGGTGCTAAACTGTAGCGAAGCAGTGTGGCCTCCTGCTGAGGCCAACACCGAGGGGCTGACACACACCACCTGGTAGGCAAGCTTGGGTAAGGCACCTCTTGCGAGCCAAAAGTGCAGGGGCAGGACAGGAAGAGGATGTATAAAAGCCCGGCCTTGCAGCTCATTCCAGGGGAAGATGCTGGAGGAGAAGGATGTCTCCCCCCCCCTGGGCTGGGACGGGACTTGAGCCCAACTGTGACCCAGTTAAAGCACCACCCAAGCTACCTACTGGCTGGAGTCTAGAGGGCTGACCAGAGCTGACTGCTGTCAATGACTGGGAAGAGCTGGCTGTGACTTACTAGAGCTGCTGGCCACCACTGACTTTGAGGAGCTGCTGGATGCTAGCAACCCTGAGGGCCTGCTGGGACTGCCCCTCACAATTTACCTCCGGAGGTGGACTATGACTGGGGCTACAGGTACTTGGGAACAGGGGTGGAGGAAGTAGCCCAGGGATAGCTGACCTCAGGCAACAGTGTTGAAGCCCAGGGAATGGTCAGCAAGTTTTGGCTACAACCTTGCTGACCCAGTGATGGGACACCCATCACTGTCAGGGCCCTGGGCTGGGACACAATGGAGTCAGGTGGGTCTGCGTCCCCCTTCCCTCCTTCTTACCCAGACCTAGGGATAATTGCTTGCCTAAGGGTCAGGGCTTTAGACTGCTTGCTTGCCCTTCTGAGAGTTAGAGACTGCTTTCCTACAGCCTGCCCGAGGGCCAGGCATTGGACCTGTCTCCTTGCCCTTCTGAGGGTTAGAGACTGCTTCCTTTCTTCCTGCCCCACCCTGCCTAAGGGCCAGGGCTCAGAACTGCTTACTCACCATATGGAGGGCTAGAGACTATTCCCATTTGTTTCACCTGCCCTGCCTAAGGGCTGGGGCATTGAACTGCTTGCTTGCCCTACTAAGGGCTAGAGACTACTCTGTTTGCTTGGCCTGCCCTGCCTATGGGCTGGGCCTGGAACCAGGGCTCACCCTGCTAAGACCTGAAGACCGTCCCCATTTTTGGTTATGACTCCCCACAGGGTGCAGGTGCCGGGAGGCGTGGCCTCCCTAGGAGATTCACAGCGAGGGAGGTCCACCAGCCCTGCCCACAACAGGGTACCATTTACAGGGACAAAAGCCCTACATTATCTTTACCTTAAGGAGACAAAGAAGCCAGGATATTTGATCTCTGTAATGGGTTTTGGCCAAGCCAGCCAGTAAAAAGCTGGAAAGGAAACTTTGGCTGAGAGAAAAAACATATTGAACAAAGACTGAATCTTGGTAGATTAAGATTAGGACTTTTAGATATCCGTTTTTACTTTTATTTGCTTGTAACCATCTCTACTTTTTTACTTGGTATCACTTAATCCATGTACTTTTGTTAATCAACTTCTTTTACTTTTACTATAAACCAATTCAGTGCTGTGTATGAAGGGAAGGATGTATTTACAACTGCTAAATTAATAAACTGTGATGTGCTGACTCTTTAACAGAGCAGCAAACTTAGTATCTTCTGTGAATGCATAGTAGTAGGAGCTGGCAAGGGACACAAAGGGGCTGCAAATCCAGCCAGCTAAGGATTCTTAAAGGGTGGGGGAATCCCAAAGTGGCTTACAGCTCAAATACTAACTCCTATCCCCGCCCCTGTTGCAAGAAAGAAAAGATAGCCTAGGCACCACTGTCCTCTGAATTCCTTATGGCCACTAGCAGCTCAGAGCAAGTTAGGGGCTGACACTAGAATCCAGCAATGTGAAGTGGACACAAAGCCACCTCTGCTCCCACACCACCTTGGCTATGTGCCCAGTGCACATTGTCTCATGTATGTGCCACATCTCACTATCTCCATCTCAGCATCTGTCTGCCTTGGTATGAATGTAGTCTGCGACTCTGCATGCATAGGAATGGTACATCACCTGTTTCTGTGTCTTCTAGGCAGTCCCTGACATTTAGGCTCAGGCATGTTTCTGAGTTTTGCACACATTTTCAGGAAGCTTCTTGATTGCTTTGTTACCAGATTTGCCTGTCACTTTGAGGTATGCTTATTTATTAGGGTTACCTTCCTGGAAGAGGGGGTGTGTTTCTATTAATGTGCTGCTTGTTACTTGTGTGTTCATATGGCTACAAATCCCCTCTCAATGGAGTTATCCTGAAGACCCTAAGGTTTTCAGATTCAAATAAACCCCACACAGATACACACAACCATTCCAGATTAACTGAGTGCGTCTGAGCAGACCAGGCTATCAGCACTCTCAGCTGACCCCTTATACGTCCCTGAACTCAGCAGGCTGGATGACACAGCACTGTCAGCTGTCACTCTCATGTGCCCGTTGCACCACACCAGAATGGAGCACATTTATGAGCACGCTGGGTCCAAACAGCACTTTTCAGCTGTTCCTTTGTATGCCCCCTGGACTCAATCAGGCTGGGGTCAAACAGCACTTTCAATTGTCACGCTTATGCGCCTCTGGACTCCATAGACTAGGCAGAGCAGCACTTCTCAGCTATCCCCTTTATATGCCTCTTTGCAACACAATTGTTCTAGCAGTAACCCCCTTGATAAGCAAACCCCACTGGATTTTGGGCACTCCAAGGATCTTTGGCTTAGGTAAAAGAAGCGTTGCTACAGAGCAAGACAGGGAAGCCAAGAACACAAAGGAGTAAATGCATTTGGAGAGAGAGAGAGAAACTGGCAACCAGCCTGATTAAAATAGTTAGTTTATTACCAGGTGTATACAACTTATGATACTAATAGTGATGCCATACAAGGAGAGCAAAACAATCTAACACTTACAATACAACAAAATTATAGTAGGGGTATTGGAGAAGGCTAGCCCAGCTTTGATTACAAAAGTAGAAAGTCATACCCAGATTATAGAGAGAGAGAGAGAGAGATGGGGAGGAATCTCACCACTCCTTGCAGCTCAGAAGTTCCCAGGAGACAGGCTGTTCAGCTTAGGGTCAGAAACACTTGAGAGAGAGGCAAAACCCACAACAGGATCAGTCAGGAAATGGGGAAGCAGGCAGCATTTGGGTCCAGGTGTCAGAAGAATAGAGCAAGATGGGGGGTTGAACTTGGGTAGGGGCTTTTTGTAGAACCAGGTTTGTTTGTGGATAAACAATGTCTCAATGAAGTACCCCAGAATGGTTTTCTCTATGCTGGACAATAGGAGCTAATCACTCACAGCTATGGTCAATGTTCCTTGGGGGAGCTTACAATGCAACCAGGCAGATTCAGTGTTTTGCATATCAATACTAGAATGGTCTGATAACTGCGGAGCTGGATGGGTGTAGGTGTGAGTTCATTTACATCAAAAGCAGAGATCTCCCATAATGCAACACGTCCCTGCTTTGCCAATCCCAGAGTTCAGTGCGGTTCCTGCTTTGGAGCTTGGTTCTCCATTCTTCATGCTAATTCTTGTTCCATCTTTGATGTAAATGAGGCTCCAGGTCTCCATTCAATGTGCTAATTGAGATGCCTCTTTTTACATTTTCTATGTAGATGAGGCATGGGGAGTTGTCTCAATCCTATCACCCTTGTTTGGAGGGTTTTAGGTGTCTCCCACAGCCTTTTCATAGCTTTTGTTTCTGGTTCAAGCAGAGCCTGGGGGGGGATTCAGGTGAGCCAGAGAGAGAATAGGGTTTTTTCACCCTGGTTCCCCAAGAACACAGAGCTGCCACGTAACAGCTTTCATTACCAGAGGGGAAGAAAGTTTTGGTTCAGGGAATATTGAAGGATACAGCACAGTCTGACATGGAGACAGCATCAGAATGAGAGAAACTGTTCACAAATGAAGAGGGAAGACAGGAATTCAGGAATCAGGACCTTCCTGAATCCTAGTTCTCTTTTTTTTTTTTTAGGGTGTGTGTGTGTGTGTGTGTGTGTGTGTAATACAAGATGAAGCAGTCATTTGACATCATTTTGAACTAGTATTTGAAGGCAGATTAAATGACAGAGGAACTGTAATATTCTTTCCTTTGTGTATCAGGGTTTTCTTATTGTAATTCTCCTGCCTCCTTTGGCCTCCAATTTTGTCCTGGCATTTCCACTGTAAGAAACAGTACGAGAAGCTCAGAAACTTTTATTGCTTTTTGTGTAAGACTAAACATGGAGTAGAAGGTCAGAAGAGCCATTTTCCTTTAATAATGGAATGCTGGACACTGTGGCAAGTGGAACATGAATAAGAGCAGCAGGTGAAGGATACAGCAGTTGCTTTACACTCCTTTGCTGAGAAGTCACCAGGGACCAGAATAATAGACCAGATATCATGCCAGGAAGCTATTAAAAATATATGCACAATCTGTATCTTCCAGACATGCCCATTCACCTGAGGACAGCCTGGGGATAGCACACAGACAGAGACATCCTATAAATTGTTTACTCATTAACTAAAGATTATATTCATGCACTAGCGAGGCATTTATAACCTTCAGCTGACACAGCCAGGTCATTGGAAGGCATACCTAGTGGTCAGAGTCCACGGTCACAAGATAGGAGTCAGCTGAGTGAGGATACCTGGACATTAGAAGCAGGAGCCAAACTTCAGATCAGAACCATGAGTTGGGAACTGGAGTCAGGCCGATAGCAGGGGGTCAGACACAGGAAACAAACTGGAGGTCAGAAAATACAAATGAAATGCCAGGAGTCAAATCAGATCAGGAGGCCAGGAAATCAAGGAGCATTTGCAAGAAGTGCACAGTCCCCAGCAAGGTGGAGCCCAGCTGTTCAGACAGTTTCCTATTCCTGCTGCTGGCTTAAGTAGGGCCAGTGGGCCAACCCACCATTCGGGGCTCTGTCAATCAGACTTCAGGGGATGAGCCTCACACTGGAACTGAGCTTCAGGGCTCCTAGGTGAGCCAGCAGCAGCAGCTGGCTGCCAAGTGGAGGGTTACAGTATAGCTCCTTCCATGAGCCTGGTAGACCTGCATGTGAGAGCCAGGTTACAGTATAGCTCCTTCCATGAGCCTGGTAGATCTGCATGTGAGAGCCATAGGACAGCTTGGATGGGTGTGACGTGCTCTCCATGGGCTATGCTTTAAACTGATTGACTGTTCTTTGTGCTTATTAATATCACAGGAAAGTTTTTGATGATCAAGGCATCTAAAGGTCCTCAAAGAGATTGCATTAAGAGATGTGCAGTGAAGTGCATAGGGCATGGGGTTGTAAATAGTCAATGTAGGTTTTACTTTGGCACTGTCGCGCACTCATTGCATGACCTTGGGCAGGTCCCTTCCCTTGTCTCCCCTCCCATTGTGTGTGTCTCTCGTCTGGTCTGAGGGTAAATCTTGAGTGAAGGGCCTGCCTCTTACTATGTGTCTGCAGTACCTAGCACAATAGAGCATGGAGCTCAGCGGAGGCTTCCAGGCAAACTTAATTAATTAATAGCAACATATGAATAAAACTCCAAAAGGTGACAAGTTGGCTAGGGATGGATTGCCATCCCTCATTGCTTGTTCACTCTGATTTCTGAAACAGATAGAAGACACAATTTGTTGCGTATAGGTGCATTATTCCTTTCAGAAAAGGTGGCAGGCTGGTTGGGTAGCTGAGAAAGCAGTGTGTGTCAATGGAGTCACAGGTTAGTATGGGTTTTTTCTGCATCAAGTATTGCTTAGACTAAATGGGGCTAATTGGAAATGTAGCTTAGTCCAATACTTCCCAGAGGGCATGCACACTCCAAAGGAAGAAATGTCACAGCCTATCAGACTTACACAGAGTTCGCTTTACGTTTCATCTTCCTTGCCACTTCTGGTCATTATCAAATCCATTTGGAACTAATCCAGGTTGACTCTTTGCTCTGGCTTGTGTGCTCCTGCTTGCACCTGGACTGGCACTCCTAGGATTGGGATTCATATAATCATAGAAGATTAGGGTTTGAAGGGATCTCAGGCATTATTTAGTCCAACCCCCTGCTCAAAGCAGGACCAACACCAATGAAAAAATTCCAGCCAGGACTTTGTCAAGCCGCACCTTAGAAAGCCCTAAGGATGGAGATTCCACCAGCTCTCTAGGTAACCCATTCCAGTGCTTCACCACCCTCCTAGTGAAAACCGTTTTTCCTAATATCCAACCTTGACCTCCCACGCTACAATTTGAGACCATTGTTCTGTCATTTACTACCACTGAAAACACCCTAGCTTCATCCTCACTGGAAGTCCTTGAAGGCCACTATTAAATCCCCCTTCACTTTGCTCTTCTGCAAACTAAACAAGCCCAGTTCCCTCAGCCTCTCCTCATAAGTCTTGCGCTCCAGCCCCATAAGAATTTGTTAGCCTCCGCTGGACTCTCTCCAAGTTGTCCACATCCTTCCTTTAGTGGGGGGCCCAAAACTGGACACAATACTCCAGATCTGGCCTCACCAGTGCTGAATAGAGGGGAATAATCATTTCCCTCAATTTGTGGACAATGCTGCTATTAATACAACACAATATGCCATTAACCTTCTTGGTAACAAGGGCACACTGTTGACTCATATTCAGCTTCTAGTCCACTCTAACCCCCAGGTCCTATTCTGCAGAACTGCTGCTTAGCTAGTCGGTCCACAATCTGTAGCAGTGCATGGGATTTTTCTGTCCTAAGTGCAGGACTCTGCACTTGTCTTTGTTGAACCTCATCAGATTTCTTTTGGCCCAATCCTCCAATTTGTCTACGTCACTCTTTATCCTATCCCTACCCTGCAGCATATCTTCCATTCCTCCCATCTTACTGTCATCTGCAAATTGGCTGAGGGTGCAATCCACTCCATCCTCCAGATCATTAATGAAGATGTTGAACAAAACCAGTCCCAGGACTGATGGCACTCCACTTGATATCGGCCATTGAGCTTGATGATGTAGGCAGCTTTCTATCCACCTTATAGTCAATTCATCCAACCCATACTTCTATAACTTGCTGGCAAGAACACTGTGGGAGACCATAACAAAAGCATTTCTAAAGTCAAGATATAAATACCATGTCCACCGCTTTCCTCACATCTACAGAGAGTCATCTCATCACGGAAGGCAATCAGGTTGGTCAGGGATGACTTGCCCTTGGTGAATCCATGCTGACTGTTCATGATCACCTTCCAAGTGCTTCAAAATGGATTCTTTGTGGACCTGCTCCATGATTTTTCTGGGGACTGAAGTGTGGCTAACTGGTCTGTAGTTCCTTGGATCCTCCTCCTTCCCTTTTTCAAAGATGGGCACTGTATTTGTCTCTTCCAATCATCCAGGACTTCCCCCAATCACCAGGAGTTTTCAAAGATTATGGCTAATGGCTCTGCAATCGTACCAATCAACTCCCTCAGCATCTCAGAGGCACTGAATTCAGCCCCATGAACTTATGCATGTCCAACTTTTCTAAATAGTCCTGAACCTCTTCTTCCACCATACTGTGCTGCCCAGTGCAGTACTCTGGGGGCTGACCTTGTCTGTAAAGACAGAGGCAAAAAAAGCATTGAGTACTTCAGCTCCACATCATTCATCACTAGGTTGCCTCCCTGTAGTGTGGTGGACCATCCCTCCTTGTCAGTGTGGGAGGGAGGCCACACCCACTCCCTACCCTGCTCTAGCAGGGGTTGGCCCAGCCCAGGCCCAGGGAACAGTCTCCAGGCTCAGGCGTGGCAGCCCTACAGAGACCCAGGGCAGTCCTGGCCAAAAGAACTCCAGAACTGTCTTCTGGAGGTGAGCCAGGAAGCTCAGAGTTAGGACCAGGGTGAGCAGGTGCCAGAGCATGGACAGGACCAGCTGGTTGAGCACCAGTGTCCTCCCCCAAAGGGAGAGGCACCGGAGCAGTCCTGTCCATCTCCGCAGCCACGCAGACACCCTGCCTTCCAAATCTTGCCTGTTCTCCACCGGTGAAGGATGGGTGGCAGAAAGATAAATGCCCAGATAGAGCAGAGGACCCAGGCTCCACCGGATGACTTGAAGCATGGGTGGGAGGGAGCTCATCCACCACCCAGCCCCTACAGTCAGGCCAGAGCTGTTGACCCAGGCAGAGGAGGCTGCCGAGTAGATGACCAGGCAAGCCTCCAGCCGCGCCAGGTCGCCCGGGTCCTGAACCACAAGGAGTAAGTCATCAGCATACGCTGACAGGACCAGTCTCCGCTCTGGCTCACAGAGCACTAACCTTGTCAGCCTCTGGTGGATGGTCTCAAGTTGGGCACTCAGAAAATGAGGAACACGTAGTTAGTGACCACCTGTGACAAGTTTGCATTAAGTGACAGGCCTAACATCACACAGGGCTCTGTGGCAGAGCCAGGGATAGAATCAATTCTCTAGGAAGGCTTTCAGCTGTCTTTATCATGAAACTACCCTTTCTCTCACTGAACCCCCCCGTCTTTTTCAGCACACAGCTTCCAACTTCTGCAACAAATGAGACAGGATTCTTATGACCCAGGGAGCCTTTGATGCCAACTGGCAGAGGTCACAATGGGTGCATAGGATTGTACTGGGATCCCCTAGGTCTGCATACTAATTCACTGAAGGATGGCATGTGAGGTTTCTACTGAGAGCCAGTAGCCCACTGGTTGACATAATCACTCTGAAATGTATACAGATAATAGTTAAGGAGTTATGTACCTTTACTAAAAATTCTGGTCCTAATGCCTTGGAGTTAAGACAGGTCAGCAGGAAATGATACACCTCAGAAATATTCTTTTCAGACAAGACATAACTGACACTAGCTCCCTGTCTGGTCCTGTGTGTACTGTATGCCTCACAGTGTAGGCCTATTTGCATACTGAGCCACAGGAGAAATGAGAGATTATGAAATTTACAAAAGAGGATGTCTACAGAATTAAACAAACAGGTGGATGTCCTGTTTATGAATAAAGACAAAGGATGGGACTGGGATTGTGGCGTCCTGTCCTTTTAAATGTTTGAGCACACCCCTACTTCCAGTGCAAACCCTCACTTTTGTGTTGGTTTCAGTTTTTCTGCCTCAACAATAAAGTCTCCACAGCATGAAGTTGTGTTTCTATCAGCTGCCTCTGTGTCTATCTCCTTCTCTGCTGGGTCCAGATGTAACATACGGGCGATGCAAACCTTCCCACAAGTGTCCAGGGCTCCCATTGCCTGAACAAGGAGAAGAAACTGTCAGTAGATAATTTAAGAAGTTCACCTAGAAACAGAAGGTGCAGGCTGCTGCATTTTGTTTCAGGTACGGCAAGAGCTAGTAAGAGAGGGTAGAAGGCAAATAAAGATGGAACAAAGGAGAAGGGTTCTGCAATTACTACCAGGGCTGTTCAAAAAAGCAATGGGGGAAGCAAGCAGGAAGAGAGACAGACAGCTTTAGCTTGTATTGAGCATCTATAGCCAGCAGAAGGAGCCCCAGTACAGCCAAAGGAGTGATTCTGCATTTTGCAGTGTAAGCAGTGGAGATCAAGTACAGATAGTGAACAGTAAATAAAAAAAGGAATCAAAAATTCTCTGTGGCAGATAAGATGTCCAGGAGATGTGAAGTCCAACAGAAGAGCAAAGACATGGCAACTTTTGTAGGCAATGTTGGTGAGTTTTGAGGGAAACCACGAATCGGGTGGTGCACCTTGAACATTTTGAGCAATTTGTAGCTTGGACCTTTACCTGACATGACATATCTCACATGGATTACTATGATTTTGACATACTGATGTCAAATAACACAAATGCCCCTCCCCACCAATCCAGCTAGTGCGAGACCCCCAACGTGAGACTGGTGTAGAAGGGAGTAACCGGAGCGCCTGAATACACCTCAAGGAACCCCCCAATCTAGTCAGCATGACAGACTGACTTAGCAAAAAGAAAATCTTTCTTAGTAGTTGATGCCAAAGATGGCTATTGGCAAGAGCTACTATATAAACTACCTAACCACGTTATGGATAGCAGCAGTGAGATATAGAGTTAAGAATGCAGATCAAGCCTGCAGCAGAGAAATATCAACACCGCTAACAAGACATACTAATAGGACTCGCAGGGATCAGCCTCATAGCTGACAATGTTTCCAACAGCAGGGAGATGGAAGCAGGCTTTTCCACTTCCACCTCCCTGCTGAGGTAACAGTGTTGCTGGGAGGTTATTGGGCTGGGGAGTCTCTCACCACATCCAGCTGGAAAGGATCAGGACTGGCTTCCTCAGTGCTCAGCTCCGGCCCAGGCCACTGCTTCTGTTTCCTCCCTGGCCAGAGGGGAGAGTGGACCACTGCTGACAACACTGTGTTTAGGAGCCCTGGCTGGCAAGGTGCTGAGACAAGGACCCATCCCAATCTTCCCCCTCAGCAGGCTAGGTCCTCCACTACCCCCAGTACCACCGCAGGGCAGGACACCCCTCACAGCCCCCAAGCCTTCCCCAGGGGCAGGACCCACACAAACACTTCCTCACCGGGGCAAGTCCCCCTCACTTGTTCATGTATGAAGCGATGGTGATGATGGCTATGGTGGGAGCATGGATCCCATTCTCAGCTCCTTGCCAGCCAGTGCTGCAGCGTCTCCCCCAGGCCTGCCTTGGGGTAACTGTGGGTAGGGCACAAGCATAATATTTTCGGGCCCTGTACAAACTTGTAACACGAGCCCCCTCCCACACACATACCACAATCCCTCTTCCCGTACATAGACGCTCATGAGCCATGAAAAAAGTTTGAACACTGACATTACTGTTACATGTTCTACATTTCTTAAAAAATGCCCCCCTTTGCTATTTGTGTTCAACATAACACCCAGCCTGAGAGTCCTACAAGTTTGCTGACTATTTTGTAACTTTTTGGTCATTATAAAGGTATTACATCCTATCAGTGTCTTCACTTTTTTATTCTAATGGACCAATGTGACAACAAACATTTTATAATTAGGCCAATTAACTTTAAAGATTTATTTGTCTGGCTTTTTTCATTGCAAAATCATGAATTAGCCCCCCAAAGTCAATTTATCTTGCAAGTTCACACTCAATAGACAAGATAGCTAAGTGGCTTAACTGTTCTTGCCCCTTTGAAGAATGCCTGCAGTTTTTGATGAGTGCTAGCTTGTTAAAACTTCTTTCAGCTTCTGCCACGGTCACTGGCACTGTGCAAAAAATCCAAAGGGCTATGCACACTTCACTGAAAATTAGTTGCAGTTGTTTTTTGTAAATCTCATTTAATAAGATAAGTGGGGAGAGGTTAATATTATTTTCGAAAAGTAGACGAAGATTTTTTTCAGGTGCAACATTTCACAAGGAAAATTCTCAAAAAGATCTGTAGGTTACTTGTGAAGTAGACATTTAGAAGATTCTTCCAGTTCCCCAGGCTCTGGTGACACGTATTTTAGAACTGAATGGAACGGCAAACAAATGTCAAACTACAAGTCCTAGTTTAACTGCACAAGCACACACTTTCTATTCTAGAGAAAGGCCTGGGCTGGGCCAGGAGGCCCAGCAACTCACTGTTCAGAACGTTGCTTGAGATTGCTCTAACACTGCTTCTGATTGGCTTGAGAACATCTCATAAGATCTGGACAATCGATACATAGATACAGGGAAATAAGTTTCTATAAATATCCTCAGGCATGATCTACAATTTAGCCTAAATTTTTTCCTTATGGTAATGGGGGTTGCAGCCTGAGCTGGGCCACCCAGGGCCTCTGGGCCCAGGTAAAGTGTACCCCTTTTTCCCCCCATGTGGGGGCCCTGACTGTGGAGCAGGCCTGGTTGGGGCCCCTAATTGCTGCATTGTCTGTGCGACCACCCTCTTCCCATTGACTAGACAGGAAACAGCAGTGGTGGCCTGGAGTTGAGTGTAGAGCGAACCAGACCCTTCCCCAGGCTGGGCTGGTCCACACTATGTGTTAAGACACTCCCCACACACACACGCTCCATGGGATAGGACCAGCCCACCATCTTCCCATCCCTTCTCTGGGATGGGACCAACCCACTAAATGTCAGGAGCAGGGCAGGGAGAGGGAAGAGAGATGCCCAGTCCCTTTGAAACAGGACTAGTTCATAGCACTCTGATTAACTGTTCATACACCTCAGCAGGCTCGTGGGGCAGCGTCACACCCTAGCTTGCCACAGACTAAGTGCTCATGTAGAACCCAGCCAGCATGATGGAAGCTGTGGCAGATCACAACCACAACCTGTCTGCTAGAAAAAGCCAGGGAAGTATCCACCTCAAGATGGTATTCCAGTATCCCAGCAGTGGCTGCAGCATTCATTCCTAAATAAGAAATACACAGGTTTCCTGAAGCACTGGGATCCCTCTCAGTATGGACTAGCTGTTAAACAGGGATGTCAGGGAGCAGGAAAAGGCCATGACTATTTTTATGGCCATTCCTAGCACACTGTTTAAATCTTCATTCAGTTGCTTTGCAGCAATGCCTGTCTATGTATAATACAATGGTTCCACTTGACAGAAGGATGTATATATAGCTTTTAAGTGAATAACAAGACCACTTCATCAACCTGCCATTGCTGCTGCTCTGTCTGTGCACACAGACACACACCACTCTTATGACAATCCATTTTTTTACAATGTGCTCATTTAAGATCTTAAAAATGTCCTCACCTGCTGTTTTTGTGTCCAATTCTTCACAGCCATACATTTGTTCCTGTATTCCTTGCTCATCTAGAGCAGTGAAGTTAACAAATAAGCCTGCAGTTAGAGGCCGGCTCCAGGACTGCGCAAGCTGCTGGGCCCTCAGCCCGGCTTCCTGGGCACGGGGCTTCGAGCTGGGGAAGGGGGCTGCCAGCGGAAGGTGGGCGACTGCCACTTGCTCCGGGCTGGGGCAGAGGAGGCTTCTTTGACGGCTAGGACCTGGGGACGTGGCAGGCGGTGGCTGCTTGTCTTCAAGCTGGGGCGCAGGCGGCGGTCCCTCGGCTTGGAGCCAGGGCGCAGGTGGCTGCCACCCGCCTTCCCCATTAGTTGGCACCTGTCGCCCGCCTCGCTTCACTAGGTTTTTTGCCGCGTACCCCAGCCAGCATCTCGCGTACCCCAGGTTGAGAACCTACGCTGGAGCCTATAGGGGGCGCTTATAGTTCTGGGATAGTCTATCCTACATACGGCCTCTCTATAGTTGGCTTGGCAGCTTCTATACCTCCCTTAGTAATCTCTCTATGGTACGGGTCCCTCTAGCCTACACGGCTCCTATTTATGGTTTCGGGTTGAGAGCGTTCTAGCTTCCCGCCGCCGCCTCTCTATGGTGGGCCCACTCTAGCCTTAGACTTAGTCTCTATGGTCTCATCTCCCCCTTTCCTGTTTCCTCCTTCTCCAGGGTGTGGGCGGGGCCCCTCTAGCCGGCTGCGCGGCTCCTCTCTGTGGTCCCCGGCGCGCGCCTGTCTCCGGGCCGGGCCTCGGGCTGTGTCGGGAGCGGGATGTGGTGGCGGCTGCCGGGGCTGCTGAGCCGAGGTGGGGCCGGGCGGCGGGGCGAGGCGGGCTCTGCTGGGGGCGGCCTGGGCCGCGCTGCGCGGGGCTGACCCGTCCCCAGCCTCCCGCAAGGCGGCATTCCCCTTCCCAAAGTGGCCGCCGGGCCGGGCCGCCCCGGGCCCGGGCTCCCGCCCCTCGCCTCGGCCGGGCCGAAACGGGCGCTCGCTCCAGCCCGGCCGGCAGCCTGGCACTGCCCGGCCTGCATCTGCCTGGGCGCGGCTCCCAGCCCGCGAGACACTGGCGCCTGCCCCGCCCCCGCTGCTGAGGGGCACCCTCGTGGGCAGCACCTGCCACCCGCCGGGGTTCTGGCCCCAGCTCTGGCCCTGGCTGGCGGGGGGACCTTGGTTCGTCCTTCCTCCCCCAGCCCCCCGCCCGTGCCTCAGTTTCCCCATCTCTTTGGAGCGAGCGCGTAGAGGTGTGCTGGTGACAAGCCCTGCACGGGGTGGTTGTTATACGGTGTAAAGTACATAACGTGACGGTAGGGTGGGTGGCGCCTCACTCGGCTCTGTGCTTCTCCAGTCCTTCAGCAAGAGGAGCGTTTAATTCCCAAAACCCAAATGCAGGGAAACTAGAAATACAGAGGTAACGTGAGGCTTGCAGCTGTCGTAAGGAGTCCCTTAGGGAGATGGCAATACATTACTGCTCCCTCAGTCTCTGCCAACCAGCAGCAAGTGCCCCTGCTCCATGAGAATGGAATGAATGGGAGTGCTGGGCACAGACACAATGGTTTGGGGAAGGGGCTGAGATGTTCTTGTATTTCCAGTGTCTGTTGCCAGCTTTATGGCGACTGTGATGCAGAAAACCCTGTCAGTATGTCAGTGAAATGAATACTGTGCCATTTTAGTTGGTATGCAGGAAACATGGTGACATTTGCTAATGCACTGGCCTCTCACCTTGATGTTCAGTGCACTCATTTCTCTTTCGCTTAAAACATGAACTAAAGCCTCACCTTTGATTTCATGCCTCAGCCTACTTTCTTTGTTTTCCAATGGGACAGCAAGGTAGTCCTGTTTTTTCTAAATGGTACTTTTTGGTGTTGTGCTCACTAAGCTGTGACCACCAGTGTTCTAGTAAATTCAAGTACTTGCTAAACTACAATTTCCATTTCAATTAACCCTACAATTCAAAGTACCCCATTGTGAGGGAGCATTATGACCCACAATTCAGTGAGAACCACAGCACAAGCATAACATAGCAGCTGCTGCTCACTGCTTGAACTACTTTTGTTCCAACTCATCCTTCTGCTTTGGATGGAGGCTGAGGCTGGGAAATTCTGCCCCAGAGGAGAGAATTCCTGGAAGTTCCACACCAAGTGGAGATTAGTCTGGAAATACCCTGGCAGCTTGCTCTCCAAGTAACTAGAGATAGGGCTTGGGTTTCCTTGGGCTAGTACAAGGTCACTCCTGAAGGGAGTGAAGGATGGGGTCTCTGGCTCCCTGTGGAACATAGTGCCAGTGAGACAGCATCAACACCCTTGTAGCCAGACACAGTGTTCCCAGGGGGACAAAGCATGTTCTAATGATGGGGAGACTGCCCTGTCTTTGAGCTACGTGCTGGGGTGGCTGGAATCTCCTCGCAGCAGAATCCCAACATATTGGTCCCCTCTCCCTCTTGCTCCACATGCAGCCCTTCACCGCCTCCATGTCCTGAATGCTTCAAGCTCTGTCCATGGGATCCCAACCCTCCCTGGCAATGAGGAGCTCCAGAACGCCACCTCAACACTCACTGCTGGACAGGCTCCATCAGAACAGAGGTGAGGATGGGCAGCCTTCTGGTGGGGGGAGGAGGGAGGAGACCTGAGCCACCCCTACAGCACAGTACTTAGCCAGAATGCAGGGCAGGGAACAGGGAAGAGCCCTGCACAGCCCATGTCCCATTCTTTGTTGGGGGAGCGGCAGTTGAGGGCGCTGCTATACCGCCATGCCCACTCTGCTTGGAGGCAAAAGGGAAGCAGTTTTGGGGATCTGCATGGCCTGGACTTCTTGGCCTGTTGCAAAGGCAAGAGCTGTAAAGGGGAGTCCCATGGAATAGTTTCCATTTGGGTTTGGTCTAGTCCTGTCATCCCCCTGCCTCAGCTAGTGTGGGAGACAACAGCAAACATGCCCCTAAGGCATAACCCTGTTCTCAGGAGCTGCAATATGAAATCTCTTTTCCTGATGGTGATGTAATGTTTGCTGCATTCATTGGATTTTAATCCAGGCCCTGGTTTTCTGTCTGTTTTTCCCTTCTTGTAATCTTCACCTTCACCTCTGGTCCCCGGCCCCCACCCCCCATGTCTCTTCCCCTCCTGCCTCAGGTGTCCAAACTAGGGAGAGTGTTCTAACTGAATCCCTTGCATACACTCAGGAGCTCAGTATGGGTGGTGAGCGCTTGGTTGAGTGAGGTTTCCAGAGTGCTCTGGAACCCCTTTGGCGAGCCCACGCAGGCCCCAGGCCAGGGTGCCCAGCATTCCCACTGGTGAGCTGTGCTGGTGCTTCAGCAGGGGCCTGACAGTGTGGCTCAGTCTCTCCCTGTACTGCACACTGGCCGTGCCGACTCAGGAACCTCACTGCCACCATTTGCTGTGGGTGCCGTTCCAAAGCTGCAGTGAGGCTGCAAATCTGCTACATTGGCAGGTAACTTTGCCTACTCAGAGTAGAGCTAGACCCCAGGGTAGTGCCTGCTTGCTGCTGCTCCCTTCCAGAGCTGCCACCAGCAGCAGTGAATGGCACCCAGTGCTAGAGCTGCTGCTTTGTGTCCCTCTCACTCCCCTCCAGTCCTGTGTTGCCCTTGCCTCATCTCCCTGAGGATGGCGATTTGCTGACATGAAGCCGCTGCCTGAGTGCCTGGAAACAATGTAAATGTTCCACACTGGCTCTCCCAGCTCAATCCCTCTGCCTCCATGCCTGACCCATTTAAGGCTTTATACAGACCTGAAAAATATTATTGGGCACTGCTAGCCTGAAGACTGAGCCTAGTAGCTCAGTGCAATGGGCACACTAGCCAGTGCACACCAGCAAAACTGGAATTTACATGCAACTTGTGCTTCCCACTGGTGACTGGGTGCCCAGGTGCTGTTTCCTGATGATGGCGGGGATCCAGTGCTGTGGGGCCAGCACCCTTTTCACTGGCCTTGGTGCAGGATTGGGTGATGGGTCCTTATTGTCCAGTCAGGTGGTCCCTGTGTGTGCAGGGGGAGGGAATAGATGTCCCAAGGGAATAGGACAAGACCAGGGGAGGGACAGAGTGACTACTCCAACCCAGGTGGAACAGAGGGTGAAGGGTTTAAAATTCAATAGTGTTTAAGGTTGAATTTTGAACCTGAAATGGTTCCAGAGGAAACAGGGTGGGTCAGGGCTGTTCGGCCCAAGCAAAGCCTTGGGTTGCTAAAATGTGGTGGGAGTTTCCATGCCGTTCTCCCCCCACTCGAAGAAACCCAGCCAGAAAACTCTCATACACTTGGCTCTGAATGTGTCTCTCCGCTACCATGTCCTCCCCACCACAGTTCTGCTACTAATGGCCCTACTTTAGCCTCCAGCCTGGATGGCTCAGAAACAGCCTCCAACATGCTTTTCTGAAGTCCAGGTCCTGAACTCGACCATCTCATGGTCACTGCAGCCTAGGTTGCCACCCACTTCTACTTCCCCTACCAAATCTTCCCTGTTTGTGAGCAGCCGGTCAAGAGGAGCACAGCCCCTAGTTGGTTGCTCCAGCTCTTGCACCAGGAAGTTTACCACAACATTCTCCAAAAACTTCCTAGATTGTTTGTGCTCTGTTGTATTGCTCTCCCAGAGAACCAGGTCCTGTGAACTGGAAACTTTCCCTAGTTGACTAAAGAAAGCCTCATCCACCTCATCCTCCTGGTCTGGTGGTCTATAACAGACACCCACCACAACATCACTCTTATTGTTCTTACTTCTAAGCTTAACCCAGAGACTCTCAACTGGCTTATCTCCAGTTTCATACTGGAGCTCAGAGCAATCCTAGTATTCTCTTGCATTCAGTGCAACTCCTCCACCCTTTTGCCCCTGCCTGTCCTTCCTGAACAGTTTATACCCATCCATGACAGTGCTCCAGTCATGTGAGTTACCCCACTAAGTCTTGGTTATTCCAATCATAAAATGGTTTCTTGACTGTGCCAGGACTTCCAATTCCTCCTGCTTGTTTCCCAGTCTTCTTGCATTTGTGCATAGGCACTTGAGATAACTAGCCACTGCCCTACTTTCTCAGTGCAATTCCGGAGGCCTCCCCTGTTTCACCCTCCTCCTTTTGCTTCCTCTTGGTGTCCCACTTCCCCACTTACCTTCGGGCTTAGGTCCCTGTCCCCCATCAAACCTAGTTTAAAGCCCTCCTCACTAGGTTAGCCAGCTTGTCTGCGAAGATACTCTTCCTTCTCTTCGTTACGTGAATCCCATCTCTTCCTAGTAATCCTTCTTCCTGGAACAATATCCCATGATCGAAGAATCCAAAGCCCTCTCTCTGACACCACCTGCATAACCACACATTTACTTCCGCAGTGTGACGGTCCCTACCTTTACTTCATTAAAAGCCTTAAAGAGGTCTCTATTCATGTCCAAATGAGATCCGGTAGTGCGTAGCACACCCCACACACTATCTCAGGGGAAACTCTAGTAGTTTTCTTCCCCAATGTGATTTTTACCCAGACAGATTCTGTCTTATCAGTTCCATCACTTCTAATTTCTTTACAGTCTATCTCATTGTTGATATACAATGCTACTTCACCACCTTTGCCTTTATATCTGTCTGTCCTAAACAGCATATACCCTTCAATACTTGTACATCAGTCATGACTACTATTCCACCATGTTTCTGATATCCCTATAATATCTGGTTTCACTTTCTCTAGTTCCTCCATTTTGTTACCCAGGCTCCTCACATTGGTATACAAACAGCTGGGAGAACCAGAATGGGAGTACATCTACACGGCAATAAATCACCCATGGCTGGCCTGTGTCAGCTGACTCGGTTTCACAGTAACTTAGCACACTGCCTCGGAAAACCATAATGAAAGTCCAGTAACTTGAAATATTGGCTTCCCAGACAGGTTCTTGGTGCTGGATACTAGCTGGGATCAGGAAGTCCTGTAATGTTAGTTTTATGTGGCTCGCAGCCAGAGATTTTTTCCCCAGGTCTTTGCCAAGAGCATCATAACCTGAAAATTTTAAAAGCAGTTTGGGGAGTGGGGTCCTTTATTTTCTGAACCCCTGCATCAAAGGACCCCAGATTTGCACTGCAAACCCAGCCTTAGGTCCCCAATCAGACTTCACCTATGCATTCTAGAGTACTTTGCAAACTCAGCTCTAAACAGAAAGCCTTGGTTGCCTTAACCGGTGGGGTAGGCCCCTGTAGTCTAGAGAGTTCATTATCTCACCCAGTTTTGTAGGTAAAGGGCTTCTATATTATTGTTTGTTCTTCAGTTATTTTCTCTCACCTGGCTGGCAGAACAGATGGGGTCGAGATGGCTGGGAACAAGGGAATGCGCGACGTCCCTTGAACCTGCAGCCTCACTACACAATCCTGGATGCCTTCACCTGGGTGAGGGACAGTCTTCTCCTGGTAGGGAGGAGGGGGCTGCAGCCTATGCATGCTGCTACAAAAGGGGTATGGCTAGGACACCCTGTGGGGAGGGTTGGTGGAGCTGCAGCTGTGAGGTTGGAGGGAGCTGTGATCAGTGAATGGGGTGGGAGCTGAGGGTGGGAAGAGTATCTGTGTAGGGGATGCCCTATGGCAGTGTGTGGGGAGTTGTGGCTGGGATGCTGTGTAGGTGGGGAGCTGCGGGCAGGATGCTCTACTGCGGCTGGGCGCCCAGTGGAAAGGGAGGGCTGTGGTCTGCAGAGAAGGGAGAGGAAGGGGCTGTCATTCTCTCTGACTTGTCTTTTCCTTCCTTTAGGGTGGACTAGCTGTGTTTGCTCTGCAGCTTGCCAGGCAGATCCCGTGGCTGAGCCCTGTGCCAAGGGCAGGGGAAAAGGACAGGCTTCCCTGTGTGGGCAGGCTCCCCCCTTCTCTGCTACCCCATCAGCACTCAGGTCAGTTCTGTCTCCTGCAGGAGGCCAGGGGCCCACCGTGCCTTTGTCAGCAGAGGGTCTCTTTGAGGGCACGGAGGGCTGCGCTACCCCTGTGCAGAAGGCACTGTCAGTCTGAAACTAGGAGCCAGCAGGGTGTGAAGCCCTGTGGGCTGGGGGTCATGTCTCTGGGAAATACCCCATCCCTTCACACTGGCTTGGGCACCTTCTGGGCTGAGACATGCAGAGCAGGTTCTTCGTGTTCCCTGCCCTGGACTTGGTGAAGTTATCACTTCTCCTGCCCTTGGGCCCCATGCTCAGAGTCAGGAGAGTTCTAAGCAAATGCTCAAGGGGGCTGAGATGTTGCTGAACATGGAGGAGCGACCCCAGGCATGTCCTACAGGTGGCACCTGCATGGCTTCCATGTGGTGGGGCTTGTCTTCTGTGTTTCAGTGCCAGCTGCAGACTCATCCAGTTGCCCCAGTAACCAGAAGGATCACTGCTCCCTGCAGGGAGGGATTACAGACACTGCACCAGAGAATCCATCCCCTGGCATCCCCTCAGGACAAACAGCGCTCGAATTCTGTCCAGAAACAGGTATCAGCCTGTGGGGCAGGGTACTACGTCCAGTTCTGGTGTCTTCGTATCAGAAGGGGTATTGACTGTTGGTAAGGGTCCAGGAAAGAGCCTTAAAAGTGATTAGAGGTCTGGGAAACCTGCCTTGCCATGAGAATCTGAGGGAACCCCATCTTTTTAGCTTATCCAAGGTTAAGAGGTGACTTAGATCATGGGCTATGAGCACCTAGTTGTGCACAAGAATATTTCTGAGTGGACGACTTCTATGCAGCAGTCAAAAACAGCAGGATCCACTGACTGTGAGCAGAAAGCAGCCAAATTTATACTGGAAATAGAGTGCATGTTTTTAACAGCGAAGGAGGGGAATTGACCATTGAGACAACTGCCCTCAGGCTATGGTGGATTTTGCATTCTCTGAGCATCTGTGGGGGATGTTGGCTCTCACCCTGCTTCACAGTGTCACTATGTTTCCTAATAACCCTGTGCACAAGGAAATCATTATGGGTTAGTGGGTCACATATTGTTGTAATAACCATAAATCCAGATGGCCCATCATGGCAGTTTCTCCATGTGGAGAGCTGGTGTAACTGAAGAAGAGGATTCATTGAGTCATAGCTTGCAAGGCCAGAAGGGACCATTGTGATCATCTAGTCTGACCTCCTGTGTAACACAGGCCAGAGACTTCCCCACAAGAATTCCTGTTTGAACTAGAGCATATGTTCCAGTTCCTGAGATCAAGGAGCATTAGGCTTTGTCTGTGAGTGCCCTAGAGCAGTGGTGCTTGGAGGAGCCATGCCGATGGCATAATCCATACTGCTGCAAGAGAAAGGTGCTCACTGAATGGCTGGCCACCTGTGCAGTATATCTTCTCATCATTCTGGCCGTTGCCTTATTTACTGTCACCATCCAAACCACACACTGAATACAGCAGAATTCATTGCTTCCTGGAACTTGTCTCAGTAGTATTTGAGCACTTCACGATCCAGTTTGTATTCACAACCCCTGTGAGGTGGGGAGGATTATTATTTCCATTTTACACATGAGGCACAGGACGATTATAGTCAAAAGTGCTCATTCATTTTGGATGCCTAATTTTTCAGAATACTCAGCATTACACAGCACTTCCTATGTTCAAAGCAGAGCTCCCATTAACTTGAGTTGCAGCTGGGAGTGCGGAGAGCTTCTGAAAATCAGACCTGAAGGTCTCAAGTTGGGCACCCAGGAAATGAGGAACACATGAGTGACCACCTGTGAAAGTTTGGTTGCAGTGGTTTGCCCAGTTCCCCCAGAGGAACTCTGTTGCAGAGGAAGGGATAGAATCCAATTCTCCAGAGTGGGGTGGGGTGGAGTGGAAGGAGCAGGAATGGGTGGGGGCAAAAGGGCAACAGGATAGCTGGTCTGTCTCAGGACCATTGCCTAACCCTGATCTCTCCTTGCAGGGGAGCATCCATTCCCTGAGAGCTGGAGCACCAGCCCAGGGCCAGCCCACTGCACTGCACAGGTATAGTCTCCTTTCTTCTCTGTGGGTCGTTGGCTTTAGAAGAAGTTTGTCCCAAAGCACAGAGTCAATGCTCTTTCCAGTACGGCCTGACTCACGCACCTTGTCCTTTTGGAGCTTCCTGAGTAGAGGCATGCCCACAGAGCAGGAGTCATGGATATGGCACTTCTGCCCCCTTTGCACAGAGAGGGACTGCAAATTGTATGTGCTGGCATTCTCCAGCCCTGCCCAGGAATCAGCACAGCATACATGCGAGTGGTGATGGGACCCAAGCAGGATCAGGATCCCACTGGACATATCACATACAAACTCATTCAGCCACATTAGTAAGGTGGCAAACTCAAGCAACCAAAAGTTAGAATGTCAGCTTTAAGACTGCCTTAGTTCAAGACCCCTATCTGAGTCTGTATTATTGGACATCTTGAATGACATGCCCCTGCACCATTTCTTCCCTCCCCTGTGGCTGGACTGGTTCTCCAGGACCCATAGGAACAGACCCAGCTCTTCGTTCCATGGCTGGGCCAGCTCTGCAGGGTCTACAGGGACAGACCCAGTTCCTGTTCCATGTCTGGGCAGCTCTGCAGGGCTCATAGGACAGACTCAACTCCTGTTCTGTGGCTGGACTGGCCCTGGAGCGTTTGCAGGAGTGAAAAGATTCCCATGTTTCTGTTTGCTGAGAGCTGCTCTGTCTGATAAGTGGCAGCAAACTTGCTGGGTGAGAAGGGGCCATTTTTACATTGTTGCTCTCCAGAGTAGAACTGCGTTTTAAATTGTAGCATGGAGCTGATCAGAAATTAGCTGCAGCATCAGCACTGCTGCCACTTGGTGGCACCAAACTCTGTCACTGATGCGGGGAAACAAGTACTCCAAGCCTGGCTCTTTCCCACTCCTGACTAGGCAAATTAGGAGATGCTGCTAATTAGCAGGGAAGTGAGGAAAAACTAATAAGGCAAGGACAATGGAGGGGGTTCTGGTTCATTTAGCTGATGTAGATACTTACATTCGAATGACCTGGAGTGCCAGGAAATGGGCTGCTCCATGTTGGCTGTAGAGAGATGCTGCCAATGCGGCTGAACGTGATGTGGCAAAGGGAGGAGCGGGGGGTATTTCTGGGTGGCATTGCTACGGGCTCTGGGTTTGCAGGGCTTTCTTGGACTCTAAGGAGCTGCTGCTGCGTAAGACCCTGGCCTGGGGGTCTGCCAGGGTTGGAGGAGGGTCCAGCTCGCACACCTGCATAGTACTGGAGGACCATCGAGGTGGATCCCCTGGCCTGTGAAGCCTGCATGGGACCGGCAGAGGATTGAGCTCGAACTGTGGCTTGTTGGGCTGTTTGTGTGGATTGGGGGAGCATTGAGGTGCTTACCTGGCCTGAGGAGCTATGTGGAGCTGGGAGTGCTTCGATGCAGTTCCCCATCTTGAGGGGGCTAGGAAAGGGGACAAGTGGAGCATTGAGATAGCCCCCTTGCCGGAAGTGTCTGGGGAGGTTTTTGTCACCTCTTAGAACACCAAGTGTCACAACATCCTAGTTTGGTACAATGTGGCCTTATCATGGGGGAGGTGCTCTGACAGCCACAGCCATGACAGGAGCTGTCATGGGACCACGGATCTTGCCAGCATCCCTCTAATTCTCTTCCCTTCTTGAGACTGTCATTTTCCACACAGCAGGGGAAGCCAACGCAGCAGGAGTGCCTGGAGGAAGCAGCTACGCAATTGCAGCAGGTTTTCCGGTGCAGCGTTTCCATTGCACTCAATATCCTTGGTAATGTGGCCCAGGCTTGTTATGCCCTAAACTGCAGATCACAGGACTAGAGACGATGAACTCCCCTACATCCTCCCTTTTTGGCCCCACCCTCAGATATGTTGCAGGTCTCATATAATGCTAGAAAGGAGCTGGATCCCTGTGCCAGATAGCATTTAACTGTGTTCAGAGAGACCTGCTGCCTAGCACATTGTTGCCACTCTCTCCAGGCGCAGCTGCAGCGCTGTCTGGGCAATGCTGCTAGACAGCCATGGACATTTCTGCCTTACCTTCCCACACAGTACCTATCCTGACTTTGCAGCACCTCTGCTTGAGATAGTAGCCTTTGGGGCAAGCTGGAGAATAAAATGCTGAGCTGTAGCTCCTAGGAGAGGTTGTGTTGGTGGCAGTAGCTTATGGAAGAGCCCTGGCTTCTTGCTGTTGTGGCTTATGGAAGCTGCAGAACTAGTAATGGGTCCCAGGTGTTTATGTGAGTGGGCAGTTGTCACAGCACCTCTTCCCTGTCCCCATTACCTGTCCAGTGGAAGGGTTTCCTGCAGCCATTCTTGGCCTTTGCAGCTCTTACTGGCATTGACCCTGTTTTGCAATGAACTCTGGGAAATGAAATGACAGGGAGCCTGGAGTACTGGAGAGGCTGGTGATGAGGCCAGAGAACCCCTCTCCCAACATAGGATCAGGTCATTGGTCCCTCCCACTTCCTGAACTCAGTGGGGTGGGGTGGGGCCCAGAGTTGGCAAACTTGGTAGGGTGCAGTGAAGCAGGGATGAGCCAGCTGCCATGGGTGGGTCAGGATGAGCGCCATGACCCCATTCTGCCTGTTGCCTTTGCACTGGTTTGATGAACATGCACTGTTCCCTCCCCAGGGATTGAGAACGTGAGGGATGGCCACTACAGGGCAGCCTATTCCTGCTTCAAGCTGGCAGCAGATCGGGGCTACAGCAAAGCCCAGTTCAACGTGGGCATGTGTTACGAGCATGGCAGAGGCACAGAGACAGACCTGGCAAAGGTACCTAGTGATGTGCAGAACCACTCCCCTACCCCCTTCCTGCACAACCAGGAGGCTGGTAAGCACTGTTAGCCCTGTTTCACAGCAGCACAAGTACGAGCAAGGATGGGGAGGGAGCACCTGTGAGACAAAGTGCTCCAGGGTCCCTTGCCTTGGGGAGCAAGGTACTGTGTGCATCAGTGAATGGTGGTGGTGACCCTGATTGTCAGCGGGGGGGGACTGAAGGGGGACGGGACGGACGACGATGACACCCCACACCCCATGGATGTGTGTGGGGCCCTCTGAAGTCCTGCAGAGGGAGGCAGAACCCTGCACGGGACTATTTTTTTAATCCTGCTCCCACATTGTTTCTTGTATTTTTATCCCACTTCTGCTATTATGGCAGTGGGTCCTATGGGATCGCACAGGATCCCAGGTCCACTGCCCGGCTCTAGTGGGTGATAATGTACAGATAAATGCAAACTATTAATTATTCCAACCAGAAAACTCCAATGAGGGAAAATCAGGGCTGCAGAGTGAAACCCCCTCTTGTCAGGAGATGCTAAAGTTAAGGCTGCATGTGCGCCAGAGCACGCTTTAATGGCATGGGTGCTTTAGGAGGACTGCCCCTCATGGGGATGAGACTGGGCTCCTTCACAGTCCTCCGCTTTCCAAACGTACTGTCTCAGGCCCTGTGCTATACACTTACGTATGCAGAATTAGTGGCTTGGAGAGTACTGGGGAATCCTGTTGCCATATGTAAAACCACCACACGTGCAGGAACCATGTCATCTCTGGATCACATCCCATGTGGGTGTACTGAGATGCACATCTCTGACCTAGGGAGCATTGGTCATAGCAGAGCCCTTGCTGTGGCTGTTTTATGCCAGTCAACTCGTGCAAAGAAACTGCAAAACCAATTTTGTTGGGCATTGTGCGAGTCCATGGGCCTGGAAGAATCTTTGGTGTAGCTGGGCCTATGCTACTCCCTCTGGAATAGAGGTTATGGCTAGGAAAAGAGGGACTGGCTGCAGTCACCAGCTTCCAATCATCCCACTTCCCTATCTTCACTCTCCTATGTCAGAAGTTGCTGCAGCTGCCACAGAGCTGTAATGTGATGGCATTTGGAGGACAGGGTGGGTGTGATTGTATTAGGAGCTGTGGGGCAGGTATGTGTTGTGTGTGCTTGGAGATGGGGTGTTACCTAGTGTTTTCAGAACCCAAAGCAGTGGTAACTTAACTGGTTCTCTCCAGACAGTGTGAGGAGTGAATAAATTGGGGCATAGCTCCTACGTCTCATAGACCCTACGGTCAGAAGAGACCAATATGATCATCTAGTCTGAGCTTCTGCACAATGCAGGCCACAGAATCTCACCCACCCACTCCTGTAATAAACCTCTAATCTATGAATGAGTTATTAAAGTCCTCAAATCATGGTTTAAAGAATTTAAGATACAGAGAATCCACCAGCAAGTGAGCTGTGCCCCATGCTACAGAGGAAGATGAAAAAACCCCAGAGCCTTTGCCAATGTGCCCTGGGGGAAAATTCCTTTCCGGCCCCAAATATGGCAATCAATTAAACCCTGAGCATGTGGGCAAGACTCACCAGCCAGACACCCAATAAAGAATTCTCTGTATTAACTCAGAACCCACCCCATCTAACATCCCTTCACAGGCCATTGGCGTATCTATCACTAGCAGTCAAAGATCAGTCAGTTGCCAAACTAGGCTGTCCCATCATACCATCCCCTCCATAAAATTATCAAGTTCAGTTTTGAAGCCAGCTAGGTTTTTTGCCTCCACTGCTCCCCTTGGAAGGCTATTCCAGATGCTTAGAAACCATGGTTAGAAATCTGCATCTAATTTCAAGTTTAAACTTCCTGATGGCCAGTTTATATCCATTAGTTCTTGTGTCCACATTGGCATTGAACTTAAATAATTCCTCTCCCTCTCTGGAATTTATTCCTCTGATGTATTTATAAAGAGCAATCATATCTCCCCTCAACCCTCTTTTGGTTAGGCTAAACAAGCCAAGCTTTTTGTCTCTCATAAGATAGGTTCTCCATTCTTCTGGTCATCCTGGTAGCCCTTCTCTGCACCTGTTCCAGTTTGAATTCATCTTTCTTAAACATGGGGGACCAGAACTGCACACAGTATTCCAGATGAGGTCTCACCAGTGTCTTGTGTAACAAGACTAACACCTCCCTGTCTTTACTGGAAATACCTCATGTGATGCATCCAAGGACCTCATTAGCTTTTTTCACAGCCACATAGCATTGGCGGCTCATAGTGATCCTGTGATCAACCAATACGCTCAGGTCCTTCTCCTCCTCTGTCACTTCCAACTGACACCTCCCCAGCTTATAGCAGAAATTCTTGTTATTAGTCCCTAAATGCATGACCTTACACTTTCCACTATTAAATTTCATCCTATTTCTATTTCTCCAGTTTACAAAGTCATCCAGATCTTCCTGTCTGATATCCCGATCCTTCTTGTATTAACAATGCCTCCCAACTTTGTGTCATCCGCAAACTTTATTAGCACAATCCCACTTTTTGTGCCAAGGTCAGTAATAAAAAGGTTAAGTAAGACTGGTTCCAAGACTGATCCCTGAAGAACTCCACTAGTAACCTCCCTCCAGCCTGACAGTTCACCTTTCAGTATAACCCACTGTAGTCTCCCCTTTAACCAGTTCTTCATCCCCTTTCAATTTTCATATTTAATCCCCATTTCTTCCAATTTAACTAATAATTCCCCATGTTAAACCGTATCAAATGCCTTACTGAAATCTAGGTAAATTAGATCCACTGCATTCCCTTTGCCTAAAAATATCTGTTATCTTCTCAAAAAAGGTAGATCAGGTTGGTCTGGCACGATCTACCTTTTGTAAAGCCATGTTGTATTTTATCCCATTTACCATTAACCACGATGCCCTTAATTACTTTCTCTTTTAAAATTTTTTCCAAGACTTTGCATACTACTGAGGTCAAACTAACAGGCCTATAGATACCCAGATCACTTTTTTCCCCTTTCTTAAAAATAGGAACTATGTTAGCAATTCTCCAGTCATACAGTACAGCCCCTGAGTTTACAGATTCATTAAAAATCCTTGCTAATGGGCTTGCAATTTGATGTGCTAGTTCCTTTAATATTCTTGGATGGAGATTATCTGGCCCCCCCCGATTTAATCCCATTAAGATGTTCAAGTTTGGCTTCTACCTTCAATGTGGTAATTTCTACCTCCATATCCACATTTCCATTAGCCACCCTACCACTATCCCCAAGTTAATCATTAGCCTCATTAAAAACGGAGCCAAAGAATTTGTTTAGATATTCAGCCATGCCTAGATTATCTTTAACCTCTACTTCTTCTTTCTCTGTTTTCTTCCTACGTATATGGCTACAGAAATTTTTATTATTGATTTTAATTCCCTTTGTAACGTCCAACTCTACTTGGCTTTTGGCCTTTCTCACTTTATCTTTACATGTTCTGACCTCAAAGGGGTAGCTTTCCTTGCTGATCCCTCCTATCTTCCACTCCTTGTTGGCTTTCTGCTTTCTCTTAATCACCTGTCTGAGATGCTTACTCATCCAACTTGGTCTGCAACTCATGCCTATGAATTTTTTCCCCTTCCTTGGGATTCAGGCTTCAGATAATTCCTGCAACTTTGACTTGAAAGAATTCCAAACGTCCTCCGCATTTATATCCATGAGTTTTTCAGTCCAGTCCATTTCCCCAACTAATTCCCTTAATTTTTTAAAGTTAGCCCTTTTGAAGTCAAAGACTCTAGTCAGAGATTTATTTCTGTTTATCCTTCCATTTGGTTTGAACTGAATAATGTCATGGTCACTCAAACCAAGGTTGTCCCCCTACAACCAGTTCTTCTGTGAGGTCCTCACTACTCACCAATAACAAATCTAAAATGGCATCCTCTGGTGTTGGTTTAGTAACTATTTGGTGAAGGAATCCATCAGCTGGCACATCCAGGAAAGTCTGGGCCCTATTATTACTACTAGCACTTGTCCGCCAGTGTATATCTGGGAAGTTAAAGTCTCCCAGAATCACTCTGTTCCCAGTACTATTTACTTCATTAAAAGCCTTAAAAAGGTCTCTATCCATGTCCAGATCAGATCCTGGTGGTCTGTAGCACACCACAAGCGCTATCCCAGGGGAAACTCTAGTAGTTTTCTTCCCCATTGTGATTTTTACCCGAACAGACTCTGTCTTATCAGTTCCATCACTTATCATTTCTTTACAGTCTACCTCATCATTGATATAGAATGCTACTCCACCACTTTTGCCTTTATATCTGTCTTTCCTAAACAGCACATACACTTCAATACTTGTACACCAGTTGTGACTACTATTCCACTATGTTTCTGTTATCCCTATAATATCTGGTTTCACTTTCTCTAGTTCCTCCATTTTGTTACCCAGGCTCCTCGCACTGGTACACAAACATTTTCATTTTAGCTCTTTGGCTTCGCTCATGTTCCTTATCTAATTTGCCACAGTCATTCTACTGCCAGTGTCGCCTATTAGACTGGTATCTACACTACCCTTCCTCTCAATGTCCATTCTGCTCCCCACTGCTGTGTCCTTTCTTACTTCATTTTCCTCCCTCTCAATGCTAATATCAGGTGTGGAGATTACCTGATCATCTCCCAAGCATCTCCCCCAACTCCCTAGTTTAAACTCTCTTAATCAGTTGTGCCAGCCTTCATCCTAGAAGTGCATTTCCCTCCCTACTCAGGTGAAGTCCATCCCAAGAGAACGGTCCTTTGTCCATGAATGCCTCCCAGTGACCATACATCCCAAAGCCCTCTTTACAGAACCACTGTCTAAGCCATCTGTTGATCATGAGAATCTTGTCAGGCCTTTGTTGTTATCCTCTCGGGACAGGCAGAATCCCACTGAAGATCAACTGAGCCTCCATTTCCCTAAGAGGCTTCCGCAGCCTGGCATAATCTCTTTTGATATGTTCCAACAAGAATCTAGCTATATCATCTGTACCCACATTAAGGATGATCAGAGGATTCTTTCCTGCTCCCTTTAGGATCTTCTTCAGCCTCAGGTCCACATCCCATATCTTAGCACGCGGCAGACAGCAAAACCTTCTGTTTTCTGGATCAGCTCTGGTTATAGGCCTGTCTGTTCTTCTCAGCAGAGAGTCCCCAGTAACATAAACCTGCTTTTTCCTGGTGACAATTCAATTCTCCAGCCTATCCCCTTTTTTTTTCTGGCTGCAAGACATCTTGTCTAGTATTCTCCTTTGCAATCCTCTGCAACCGTTCCTGTATCCTCCTAGGGCTATTATTTGGTGGTATCTCCATTCGCTCATCCACTCTTTGGAAGCTGCTCTTCTCTTCTTCCTTGTCCTCCCACCTTCGGCAACCACCTGCTGTGCCCCTCCTTCATTTTCCAACCCCGCAAACCTGTTTCTGAGCTCTGTTTCTCATTCACTTGCCTGTCTTTTCCTCTGCCAGGTTCTCGCAGTCAAATGTTTCCACTAGCCACTTTCCTCACCCAGCAGTCTCTCCTCAGAGTTCCTTGGTCCTGCTTCCATCTGCAGGTCTGGGTTTTTCCCTTCAGCCTCTTCATTCCTTTGCTCCATCATCTGCTCGAACCCCCTTCTAAATTCAACCAGAATTTTCACCTGCATCTCCAACCCTCAAATCGTCTCTTCCATCAGCTCTGTGAGGCAGCACTTCATACAAAGCTTTTTTGAGGTGCCCCCTCCAGGCTCATGTACATCCCACAGCTTCCACATCCAGTCATCGTCTCTTTCACTGCTTGAGTGACTACTACTACCATCCCTCTGTATCTGTCATAGTCTTTCCCCCTAGTTCCTATCAGTGAGAGACATAAAAACAAAAACAATTCTCCAAAACAACCCCCAACAAACACCCCAACAATACCAGAACACCACACGCTCTCTCCCCAAACTCCCGTTTTCAGCTCTGTTTCCAGCTCCTGTGCTGCTGCCTGATTGAGGGCCCCCTTTATGGGCTGCCTAATTAGGGAAGCCCCGCCCCATAGATAGAATCAGCTGATCTCAGTATATCACTGAGTACCAGCTCCTGCAAACTGAAGGAAAAAAAATCAAAACAAAGCAATAAACAATAATATAGACACACAACTCCACAAAACTCACCCCCTCCCCAAAAGGCCCACTCACACTCCCCTGTTTTCAGCTCCATCTGATGAATGGTTGATGAAACAAGTCCTTTCACCTAAAACTACTTGTTTATTAGGTCTCAAGTACACACACATATGCTGTAGCCGTAGGTTCAGAGCATTCCAAGTATTTATAGTTATCTAAAAAGTCTGAATGGTTTCAGAGAATCAGCAACCAGGCTTCGGGGGGGCGGCTTCTTCCATCTAGCTGCTAGAGAACTTAGGTGTCAGATCCTTGGACTTCCTCGTACTGCTCCAAAGCACACTTTCTATCTAAACTTTTTATGAAGTTTCTCTGGACAAAACATGTAACTCATAATACCCTGTAATAGGCTAACAGTTTCCCTTACAGCAACCAATAACAATTCATTATTCTCCTTATCAGCCATGCATTTCTAGCCATAACCATAATAAAACTTACATGTTAGAGGCACCTAAAACCAAGGTCAGCTATCCAAACATTTCTTCTAATTGAACATTAACTCCCTGTCCCAACGTCCCATTCTGATTAGTAAAACTGCAGGCACGCAGCTATAGAGTCTGGCCTTCTCTGGGTCCTAAAAAGATTATTTCTAGCTATTTTCTGGTTATGTGGTGTTTAGTTTCAGCTGACGGTGGTTGAACATACAAAATGACTGACTGCTGTACTATCAAGTTCTGGGGTACATACAGGAATGTCAAATTCATGGGCTAGAAGAGGTGGTAGGCAGTTCTCTCCCTGATGATAATACCTGAGAAGCAGGGTCTCACCTGAAGAGTTTCCTGTTTCTGATGCATGTCTGGGAGCTGGAGGGCACTGAGTAGGCAGGGTGTTTCTGCTAATGGCTACCTGAGGGAGTATGTGTAGCTTGTGATGAGAACAAGTAAGGAGGTTTAGGTGCAGGTGCATGTGATGGTGTCCTTGCCAGGCTAGCTGAGTATTGGAGAGTGGGCACCAGCAGCCTCCTCACCTGGGACAGCGCAGCCTGTCATGAATACCTCCTGGAGCTCCTGATGCTGTTTCTCTGTTTCCAGGCAGCTCTCTATTACCATCGTGCAGCCAACAATGGGCACCCCATGGCCCAGTACCGCTATGCCAGGTACCTCTTACGCCATGGGCTCAGAGCTGAAGGGGCTGACACACAGAAGGCAGTGTCTCTGCTGGAGCAGGCAGCAGCAAGAGGACTAGTGGAGGTGAGTGTCTGCAGCATGTGGGTTATTGCTAAGGCTGAGTGTTTGAGTAGAACGGAGCCACGAGGAACCACCTCTGGGTGCTGCAGAGCACAGGTCCTTCTGTAGGGCAGTGTCCATGGGGCTGGGGGTAAACCCTACCTGTGTCCTTGCCCGTTCACCCATTTACGGGGCATGGCGTAATCAGCTAGCTGCAGTGGTGCATTATGTCACCTCCGCAGCCAGGTTTGTTCCTGCCTTTGTATTTTTAGGAGTGCAGGAGCCTTGGTGTTTGGCTGTATGCCAAGTGGTGTTGGCTCCTGTGTGTCAGAGCTGTGGTGAGCTTTCCCCACTGCAGTGTGGTGCTTTTTGTCCATAGGTAAGGCCAAAGCTCCCACTGTGGCACTAGGCCTGTGGTGGACATGCATGCCCAGTGCCTTTTCTGTCATTATTGATTCCCCTTGTATTGGGCCTTTACTAAGCTCACACAAGGAGAGAGGCAGGAGGTGCCAGCTGACAACAGGCCCTCAAGAGGGCTCTTCTCCAGTACCAAGCATCCAGGAGTCATGTCAAGGTCTTGTTCCTGTACTGTGGATTCTGACACCAGCTGCCTTTCATATTCCATGCCCAGGAGAAGCTTGCCAATAGGAACACATCCCCCTGTCAGCTGCCACGCAGAGACAGTGAAAGCAATTTGCACAGAAGCAACCTGCAGATCCCCAGAAGACAAAGGGCAGATCTCACTGCTAGAGGTCAGCGTCTAGCTAAGCTCACATCAGACCCATTGCTCCTCACCTTCTCCGAGTAGATTGTTGCCTGGTACGTTCTCACGGCAGGAAGTTCTCAGAGATTCACTGACCAGTGCTCCGATCTTGGGGTGGGGAGCCACTCTGGTGCCATAGCACACAGTACCACATGCAGCCAGCTCTGCTCCTGGACGAAAACAGACCTGGGTCTCTAGCAGACCCACTCCTCCTGCCTTGCATCTGAGCCAGATGCTGCTTGGGCAGCTGGAACTGTAGTTGCCCTGCAGAGGCCCCAGAATGTTAACCAAAGAGCAAGAGCATCCCACCAGAAATCCCTGCTCTGTGAGATGGGAGAAGTGCTCCATCAGATCCTCTCTTCTCCTTCAGGATGACCTGCTTCACTGCAAACAATCTGGCCTCTTGGTCAGCTCAGCAAGAGTGCATCTGCCTGGGACTTCAGCCTTCCAGCCATCAGCCAGGGCTTTACCGTGTCCTCTCACGTACAGTAATAACATTCTGGCATCATAAGTTTTCTCAGGCTCAGGACCCAGATCCATCCTGGGACATAAATGTTCCACTCCCCAAATAACGAGCCCCTCCCCAGCCCCCCAGCCATTATCATTTCTCTCACTGAAAACTGAGTTCCTTCTGGGGATCGCATTGGCCTGGACGGTCTGAGATACAGGCACTACTAGCTCACCCAGCCCATGTGTGGTGCCTTCTAAGGGCAAGGTGGTACCTATGCCCATATCCCAAAATCTTATCAAAGTTGTCCTCCAGTTCCTACCAGTCAGTCCATCAGCCTCCCTGTATTTTTCCTAAAGCCGCAGTAACTATCAGGAGAAATACTGATTATGCCTACATAAGCATGCATACTTGAATACTGGACCATGTACACCAGGGGTGTCAAACATCCGGCCCGCAGGCTGGATATGGCTCACCAACCTTTTTTGGTGCAGCCCATGGCAACAGCATGTGCTGCCGCGAGATCTCACAACATTGTGCGCTGCCGCAAGAGCTTCAGCAGGGGGTTGGACTAGATGACCTCCTGAGGTCCCTTCCAACCCTCATCTTCTATGATTCTTCTATTCTTCTAAGAGAATACAACGCTGCGAGATCTCGTGGCAACACGCAGTGCTGCGAGATCTGTATATTATGGGGCAGCGCATGCAGTGCTGTGTGCACGTGACATAGCACTGCAAAAGGCAGGAGAGGAGAGAGTGTGGTCTCAGCATTGTAGGGGGCAGAACTGCTTCTTCACAGCCCACTCACTTCAAAACACACGCTACTTTCAGCTTCAGAAAAACCTTCCTACAGTTGCTCACAGTTTACCATTTTCTCCCACTTCAGTTGCCATTGCAATCCATACATCTTTCCAGAAGAACTGTCCCAAAAATGCATTGGCAAATAGCTTATGAAAGACAGAATTCAATTGTTATATTAGATTTGTTCAGACAAAGATATATGCTCCTTCTCTTTCTGGTGCCTAGTAAAGGCACATCTCTTCCATTGCACAATTTTGGGGTTACTCAATTCTCCTATACAACAAGTCTTCAAAATATCACTGTAGCCCTGCAAAGTACAATACCATCAAACTGTGATTGTTCCACACATTGTAGGAGGGTTTTACAGCTAAGTAATTGAGACAAATAATACCTTGTGGCATCGCAGAGCGCTGGGTATGCCAAACTGTTATAGTGATATCTCACATACACAACCTTGTGTAAGTTGGACCTGGTACATATAAACACAGCCCTGTGTCTTTCCACAGCCTTGTGTAGGTCCCTTGCTCCAGACTTTGATGCAGTGGTCCAAAGTAAGAGGTATCAGGAAGCAGCAGTAGCAGTAAATAAAGTACTATAATTCTTAATCATTGATCAATTCTTTTAATTATAAAATAGTAGTAGTTGTAGAAGTGAATGTACTACAGTTTTTATATCGCTGATATCTAGCAAATAAAATATACTACTACATAAAAATGGTTGTGCCTAGTATTTTGATTTATGGTATGTATGGCCCACTTGACATACATTTAATTCAAATCTGACCTGCCATAGCAAACGAGTTTGACACCCCTGATTTACACACTCACACATGCTACCCATACTTACGCCGAGTATCCACATTCGCAGTGCTGGACACAGGTATAACACTGTGTACATGCATATACCCACTTTCACACTGCTGCTGCTGCTCTTATGCTATGTTAGTGCTACCATTTCAGCAGTGGTTTCCCAGGATTCTGTATGTCAGAGGGAAATGCTCTAGAAACAGCTTTGTTGTGTGTTGTTGGTACTGTCTTTGGCCTTGACATGTTTACTGATGGCAGTTCCCGATCAGCTTGTAATCTTCCTCTGTTATTCCCTGAAGAGACAGAGCAACAGGATGATGATCTGGTTCTGCTTCTGCTCTTTATTGCGGGACAAATGGTTATGCAATAGAGTAAATGATTGGCAAGATGCTGGGTGATGTTTGGGCAGAACTCTCCGACACTTCAAGACTGCTGACCTTGAGGATCAAGGACGATTAATTCAGCTCACATGGTACCGATATGGCCAAAGCTGGTAATGCCCTTCACCCTTACAAAGGTTATGTAATGTGCAGCAGGTGCCGATTACATGAACAGCGTTGGTCACACTGAGCTCAAGATGGGTGCTTAGGCAGCGCCAATGAGCTTTCAGTTTCCAAATACATGCTCCTCAACCATCCTGCAGCTACTGAGCTTATAACTGAATTCCCTTTTCCAGGGTCACTGATGGTAGGCCTTTGGCTGTACTCTCACGTCTGGTGCAGAAGAACCTGCAAGCTGTGGTGAGATCCCATTGCTTTGAAAAACTGGGAGGACCAGCAGTGACTTCAGAACTTCAGGATGAGGAACGAGACCTTCATCACGCAGTGAGAGGAGCTTGCACTCAACCTTCAGCTCCAGAACACCCAATCTGGGGAAGTTACCCTAGTTCAGAAGTGGGTTGCTATTGTGCTGTGGAAGTTGGCAACACCAGACACATATAGGCCTGTTGCAAACCAGCAGTTTGGGGTTGGGAAGTTCACAGTGAGTGGGACAGTTAACACTGTGATCTACCCACTGAGGGTTGCCATAAGAAGAGTTCCAGAAATAATGGGGGGTTTCAGATTATCAGTTTTCCGTCCTGTGCAGGGGCCATTGATGGAGCTCATATTCCAGTATTTCACCCGCTGCAAGGGGCAAGTGAGTATGTGAACAGAAATGTGAACTATTCACTCATTCTGGAAGATTTAGTGAGCCCTGGAGGCAGAGTCACAAATACAAACATTGGACCCACTAGCAAGTTTCGTGACCCCGAGATGCTGAGGAGATCAGGATTGTACTTGAAGGGGGAAAAAGGAACTATTTCCCAGAAATGATACCGTTCTGTACAACATGTCTGTGCCAACTGTTATTTTGGGGAACCCCACTCACCTGCTTCTGCCTTTGCTCATGAAACCTATGCTGACATCAGTCACCCTGGAAAAGGGAATTCAGTTACAAGCTCAGCACCTGCAGGATGGTTGAGGAGCACGTGTTCGGAAGCTGAAAGCTCATTGACGCTGCCTAGGCACCCATCTGGATGCCAGTGTGACCAACGCTCTTTGAATAATCGGTGCCTGCTGCTCATTATGTAACCTTTGTGAGGGTAACGGGGAGCGCGTACATCCCAAATGGGCTCAGGGCTAGTCTGATTTACAAACTACAGGCAGCTGGATCCCTTCTATATGTGCAATGATCCTGCTTTCCAGCAGGCAGAAAGGAAGTCAGGGAAGCCATACACGCACACATCTTGGCACAGCAGGGAGGCAAATGATGACATTGGTACCGCTACTGGAAATGCACACGAGGGAACATCAGTACCTACTTGTGGGGCTACGGAGCTTTGTGAGGGATTTGTTCCCCTGCAGCTGCAGGTCATTAGCCTTTAGTTCCTGTGACAAGGCAGGTCTAACCAGTTATCCCCCTAGGGCTGGGTTTTGCTGTGGAAGTTGGCAGCTGAGTTGTAATGTAGTTATTGTGCAGTGTTTTGGTCTCGACTCTTCACATTTGTTTACAGACCTCTGTTGGCAGGCGCACTCCATCTTCCTTAACAAGCATACGAAGATTTGCTTGTAGGGAGAGTAGTAGGAGCCATTCTGGTTTTTCAACTGTTCATCATCAGCAATGCTAACGGCACTTAGGATCATAGAGAGCGCTAATCCTTGTGGTTCTTTGGGGAGGGGGTGTGGAGGGGCTGTTTATGCACAGGGTCATTGCCTGTGGTGTTACTGGAACTGCATTTCGATTTTCTGCCTGTGAACTAAGCCACCATGACGTTCATCTCCCCCTTGGCTGGGTTTTAGACTTCTGCTCAATTAAAAATGAGCAATGCTTTTTGTAAGCCCATAACACTAACTGCACTTGCCCCTTCTCTCCTTGGGCCTTTGGATACTTCTGAACCAAAGGGGGTGGGAGTGAGACAGAAAAGCGATAGCAGTATCGTGGCACCAGACAGTTATCCATCAACCAGGCCTGGTCTACACTAGAACATTGGATAGGTTTAACTATGTCAGTCAGGTATGTGAAAAATCCACATAGTAAAGCCGACCTAAGTCTCTCTGTGGACGGAGCTAGGCCTCTCAGGGAGGTGGATGAACTACGCAGACAAGAGAATTCTTTCTGTCAAGGTAGGTGGTGTCTGTGCTGAAGCATGACAGCAGTGCACGTGTGCCACTGTAGGATTTTAAGTATAGAAAAGCCCTAAGTTTCATGTTCTGTAATGGGGCCCAATCCTGAGCCTGAAAACGTATTCAGTTCATCATACTTAGGAAGGAGGAGCCCCACACAGGCAGGAAAAGTACAACGTTTGTTAAGAGTATGAGGTGGAATGTGTAATTGAAATATTTTTAAAAAGAAAGCTCAGCAACAAATCTGTTTTTCATAAATACTTTTAGCCAAATGCATAATAGAGGTTCATCAGAAGTGAGTAAAATAATTGATTTATAACTGTGTCTTGTGCTCTAGGACCATTTTGAGGTAGAGCGGATGGCGGGGCCTGGATGGAGGAGACAAAGTTGGAGGATTTTTGAGAAGGGTCAAGGCATGACAATTTCATGGTTTCAGCATGACAGTTCAAACTCACAGTCATAACAGTGCATGGCATATTATCCAGGGAGGAAAAGTCAGTGCACAGTACTTCAAATGCCCTTGAACTTAAAATCAGGATTTTAGCAGTGGTGTGAGAGGGGAGATTTTTGGAGCAAGTAATTTACCAGCTAGGGGTTCTGGTTCCTGCCGCCATCAGGGTCATCCTTCAGCTGATTGGGGGGCTTTCTTAACTGGCTCATTCAGGTAGCGTGCAGAACAACACTCTTCATCCTCTGGGTCTTCCAGGACATCCTCCGTGGTCCCTGCTGCCTCCTCACTATGGCTCTGATCAGCATCCTGATGCACAATGGCATCAGCGAGATTGAGGAGGGTATTGTGAGCCACTTCACGTTCCATACTGGGAGCCCATGACAGCACCCACTCAAGCTCCTCATGGAAGGGGCCTGTAAACGAGTCCTCCTGAAGCGACTGTTCAAGTCTTTAGCCCTCTTGCACAGGAGCCTCAGGTGCTTGATGTATTCACAGCACTGGGCTGGAGTCCACGGAATGCCCATCTGCTCCTGTCTCCGTGACATTTGCTAGTGCAGGTGCATGTTCCTGCCATTCCAGGTGATGTTGCGGAAGTGGCGTACTCCAACCACACGTTGATGGGTGCCTACATGTGGTCATTGGGCCAAGCTGCTGTTCTTGGAGCAGAACCTATTTTCATCTGTGTTGACCTGTAAAGAGGGCAGCAAAAAGCTGTGCTGATGTGGTCAGTGCAGCTCACTGCTACCACTGAAAATGGGGAGATGGACATTTATAGATTGGGTAAGGTTGAGGAAGAAAAGAGTTCTGTGCATTGTTGGAATGGGGGAGGAGGACTTACCTCTGTCCACACTGCAAACTGGCATGGGTATGGGGCTGTGCCACAGACTGAAGTGTGTACTTACCCACACTGCCTTAGGGGTGCTAGCCTCTTACTTTCCTTTTACTTACCTTCAGTCGTGATTCTGGGGTTTAAGTGTGGACAATGCAACCACGTGCATGTACACGTACAGTCGCTAGTGCAGGCATACCAACTGTCTGAACAGGATGAAGGGTTTCCATAAATCACTAAGATTGTTGTAGTGCATAGGAATAGTACAAGGGGTCAGTGAATTTTCCCCCAGAATCCTTCCAAGGAGATTATATTGTGCACTTTGCTAAGAAGTAGCTAGGATTCCAGTACTAGAAGAAGTTAGAGCATATGCCACCAGGATGCATGCTTTAAAATGCCCCCATCTCTGAGACATGCAAGATTATTATCTGGCATTCCAGCCAAAGTGCATCTGACTTAACCTCTAGGACCGAAACAAACCTGCAATCTTAATTGAGACACCTAATTCTCACTTTCTTGGAGCCTTGCTAATCCCCAAGAGGAAGGATTCCTGCAGGGCATGCTTGAAGGAAGAACAGTTACTTACCTAATAATTGTGGTTCTCTGATGTGACTCTTTTGCATGGGTCTATGCCTTCTGATTATGACCTTCCTCATTAGTTTGGAAGTTTAGCAAGGCTGTGATTCTGTGGAGGCCCCGAGTGGCATTTGGGACTCTACTCCCTCCTGTATCTTCGTATGGTGGAGGCGTGGCAGGATGCAGGACGGATGTATGCCAGCCCCAGGGACACTGTTTCCTGGGAAGTTCAGTGCTTGTGCGTCATGCCAACTGTTCAGACATGCACAACTTCTGTATAAGTGACAGTCTGTAGGGCTTTTGGTGACAGTTTATGGTTAGGACTCCCCCATTATCACGGCTCTGTTTGTCCAGGGATTCAATGCAGTACAGGAGCATAACCTAGGTGTTAAGTGTTAGTGCAGTGGTGTTATTGCAAAGTAAAGGGTGTTTAGGTCAAAGCAGTCTGACTCGGAGTCTTTTGCCTATTTGTGATATGCTTGTTGCTTCCCCATTTTTGCCATGACAGAGGCCTGACCTGATCCCCTTGGGTCAGCCCCTTCCCCTCCCATGGGCTGTGCATCAGGGAGGACGTTTTCCTTTCCAGTCTACTCGTGAACTTCCTACCTGTGGCACAGGAGAGCACGGTTTGATACCCCACAGGAAGTGAGTCCGTGGGCACACAGATACCATGGTGATGGGCATGAGCTAAGAACCTGGATAATAAAGATAGATAATCCCTAGTGATTTGTGTTGTGTGGTTTTGCTGCAGGCACAGGCCTACCTTGGGGTGTTCTACATGAAGGGACTGCAGCCTGCAAAGCAGAGGGCTCTGAAATACCTGTGGCTGGCGGCCAAGAATGGGGTAAGTGCTTTCTGTGCCTGGGGAAGGCAATAATAACTGCTCTGGTCATGGATTTGCTGGGTCTTCTCAGTTGGGCTCAAAGGCCAGCAGCCAGGACTGCTGAGTCTCCTGAAAGTGAGATTCCCTCTAAATATTTGCCATGTTGTAGCCAAGTTGGTCCCAGGATATAGAGAGACAAGGTGGGTGTCTTTTTTGGACCAATGTCTGTTGGTGGAAGGGACAAGCTTTAGAGCATCAGAGAGCGACCACTGAAAACAAAGTGGGAAATTAAGGGCTAGTAGGCAGTAGGTTGTATTACCAGTTGTCGCAGTGAGCCATCAAAACAGTGTCTCTGGGCAGGTCTCCACTACAAAAGCAAGCCGACATAAGTCAAGCTGCCATACCTCCACCACAATAATTAAAGTGGTGGGTCACGTCCACACTTGCTCCTTCTGCTGGTGGTGTGCATCCTCACCAGCAGCGCTTCCACCAACTGACGTGGGACACTGTGGGGCACTTACGGCTGGAACCCTGCCACCCTGAGTCTGAGAACCCAAGCTGTGTGCACTCCCCGTCTCCCGCAGGGAGCTCAACCTAGAGTCTCCCCCCACCCTGGGGCTGACATCAGCATAGACAGAGCGTAATGTAATTCAACGTTAATGGCCTCCGGAAGGTATCACATTAGAAAGGGGGAAAAAAATCAAGAGACAGCATGTTTGGCGAGCTCATGAACGCCTCTGCAGCCGCAGAAACAGAGTTCAGAGCGTGGCGGCTGACCTTGTCCCAGAACGTGGACATGGACAGGGAGAGTCGCAGAGAAGTGCAGGAGCATGACAGTACCACGCAGGAGATGCTGCAAATCATGCGTGACCAGGCAGACATGCTCCGGTGGCTTGTGGAGCTTCAAGAGGAGTGGAGGCCAGACAGAGTCCCACTGCAGCCCCTCCATAATGCCCCTCCACCTATGGCTTTGCTGCCTTTTCCTTCCCCCACCTCCAAGAGGTCTCAGAGGAGAATGGCCAGGCTGCAGTACGTGATGGCCTTGATCCTGGTGGAGGCGAGCAATTGGCCTGCAAGAAACCACGCTACCCCTTGAGACTGTGAATGAACACTCCCCCTCCCCCCCACGACTTGAATGTTCATAAATAAAAGTTTGCATCATTTCAATATGTTTCTTTATTAAATCATATCTTGTTTGGGAGGGATTTGGAAGGTACTGATATCGCAACCCACAGTGCACTACTTTGAATGTCAAACTAGCGTGGCAAGCGCCAATGCACAAGCCCCACGCAAACAGCGTTGGGTGTACACGCTGCAGCGACTTCTAAAAATCGGCAGGTGAAAGTAAGTCGACTTCACTATGCAGTGTAGATATACCCTAGATCTAGGAGATGGCCTTGCCCAGAGATGCACATGGTATCCAAAATACTGCTGATTTAGACTTGGTTTTAGCTGTTTACACTGATGCCCGGGTCTTTTCCCCAAGAGGTTACAGCTTATTTAGAGCCAATCAATGAGTCTGGGACCTGGGTCGTGCAGGTTGCTCCATGTGTTACTTATTTGCTTAGCTTCATTTGGTGTGAAGTTCCTGGCAATCCTCTTTTAGGCTTGTCAGAGTGATAGTATGGTTGTCCATTGTGTGGCAGGCAGCCGAAGTATCGAGGTCAGGTTGCCACTGCGGAGCTATAGCTGCTGAATTAGCTGAGTGCTGCTTGTAAGCTGCCACTCACGACAGCTTTACCGGACTGTCCCCTATGCAGGAGGGCCAGGCAGCCAATGTGTGACCATGCATTGGGGATTGCTCTGCTGAGGGACAAGGGGGCATTCATAGGGCTGCATATGTCCCCTTAACTCTGGGCACTTCCTCGTGCAGTCTGAATGTTCACTTCAGCCAAGAGGTTGATTCAGCATTGGCCTAGAAGTTGAGGGAGAGCAAATGAATTGTTTAGCAAGGGAGAAAGGAACAGAATATAAGTGGTCTGGATAGAAAGTTTTTCTCAGAAGATGCTCAGAGGAGTGAAAGACTGTAAGTAATAGCCTAGGAGAGTCAGGGTGGATGATAGATAAGCAAAAAGAAGCCTCAAGACTTGGGCTCTCCCGTTTCTTACAGCTTGTCAATTCCCCTTTCATGTAGTCTGATTGTGTGGTAGCTCTTATGTTGCTTTTCTTACATTTTGGTCAAAGGTCTGTACTCTTCCAGATTATAGATTGCCCTGTCAATCTGTGTACTCCTTAGTTCCCCCCAATTTATTATAGCTAGGTTGTCTTTTTCTGTTTCTCACTTATGGTTGCTATCTTTAATCAACATAATCAACTGCTCAACAAGAGAATGGCAGATATTATCCAACAAGCCAATCTGGCTGTGAGTCATGATTCTTAATTTGCTTTTTGGTTTTCTATTTTGAAGACAGCCTATGTTTTTAACCATATTTGAATGGGTTATCAAATCCTAACTTACGTAAGGCATACACGCAGTTAAGATCTCACACCATGGAAACTGCTGTCCTTAAAGGTAGATACGGAAATGTCCCTTTACATCTGTGTTTTTGCCCATACATATCTGGAGTCTTGGAAGATTTACCTCATTATATTTTGGATGTGGAATTTTCCAGCTTTTGAGAGCACATTCAATTTCACCTCCTTTATAATAAAGAATTTTTATCACCATCTCAGAAAATAATGTTTTTAGTATTTTCTCAGTCCCTGATAGTAATTAAATTGGTGGCAATTTTTGCCCTTTTAGCACTGTGCTGAGGAAAAGAGGGTTTTTAAATTCTGATTGACATTTTTTTGTATTATGTGGATGTTGGGGTTGTTTTTCTCCCTGCTGGTCTGACTGTGGTGTATGTATTACATCTAGGATTCCCAAAGCAGGTACCATATTGGTGTTTGCTATGAGAGGGGCCTTGGAGTACAGCAGAACTTGGCAGAAGCAATGAAGCATTACCAGCATTCAGCTGCTGCAGGAAACAGGCACGCTAAGGAGAGAGTGCACATTGTTGAGCAGGAGATGGCAGGTACTGTAGCAGCAGAGGTTCAAGGCAGAAGGGACATGCAGAGGAACATGAGAAGGAACTGCCATGTGGGGAGGCACATGCTACTAGAGGTGCAGGGGGCGCTGCTGTACAGGGGGCATTGCCAGTGACCCAGGGAGCACTGCCACGGACAGTGCTGCTTTCGATGTTGCTGCGGTAAGGGTCTCTCCCCTTGTTCTCCACCCTACCCTTTGCTCACTGGTTGGTTCTTGGGGATGCTGCATGGCAGGATTGCTCACCTACAAGCCGGGGGTTTCATTCATGTCTCCTCTTTGTGTGCTTGCAGCTGCAGGGAGCAGTCGTCCAGCACTGTCCGGAATGAGAGCATTCTCCTCCACCCCCTGCCTCTGGGTCCTGGGACAACAGGCATGGCAACCCTCAGCCTCTGCAATGGGATGTCCTACTTTACCTCTGCCCCACTCCTGGAGCACAGGCAGTCTGGGGGTGGCTAACATCAGCTGTCTGAAATGCAGTCGTGTCGTGGAGCACACACCCAGTCCATCAAATTCCCCCCACCCGGAGGCATGGCCAGTGCTGTGTTCTCAGGGGATAGCAGTTGGCTAGTACATACTGACGGAAACAGTCTCTTCCTGTGGAAGTGATGCCAAAGAGGAACAGTGCCACCCTCCCGTAACTTTGCCAGCCCTCAGGGAGTGGCGGCAGTGTAGAGGGGGCGGGTGAGCAGTGGTTTATGGAGAGGATGGGGCAAGGCAAGTCCTCCACAACTGCTTCCAAAGCGCTCTCCCTGGGCCCTTTTGCTACTATCTTCACTACCGCGCTTAGCCTCACGCTGCTTCACCTATCCTCAGGCCTCAGCTCCCCGCTCTCACTTGGCCCAGGCCCAGCCCACCTGCATTCACACAGTCCAGCCCAGCCGCTCTCAGCCAGCTCAGCCCCCTGGCTTTCTGAACTAGGGCCAGTGCACCTCGCTGTCTCTGCTGACGGCGCTCCCTCAGAACACCAATGCTCCGCTCCACGTTGGAGCTGCACTTGGCTCTTTGCTCCATCTCTGCCCTGCAGGGTCTGGCACCATGGCATGGCTGTGGCTTGCACAGTGGCCACTAGCTCGCACTGGACTTCTCTGCACACATAATTTGTAGCCATTCTAATTAAATCAGTTTAAAAGCCGATCAAGTCAAATGGACGCTGACCTCTGCCTGCGCCTGTGCATTTACCCACACAAGCTCAATGGATACAAGCCAGGTTTAAGCTGTGTGGAGAGAATCCACATACAAATAGCACACGTTTAACTCAGTACCAGATTCTCCCTGTAGTCAAACTGGTACATCTCTGGGTGTAGGCCTGGCCTCCTGACAGCTGCCTTCCCCTGGCACCTGCTCTCAGTTCTAGCCTCCATTCTGCAAGCACAGGGAACAGCCCACAGCTCTCCCTTTGTTACCAGGGCCTGTGGCCTTGCATTCAAGGCTGCTCAGTTTATGTGCCCTTCCTTTGTGAGACAGGATGCAACTGGCAGGAAATCCCTCCGACGGATTTCCCTACTCTCATAATATCCAGGGCTGCTCCTAAGCATCGCCTTCCTGCTGCTGAGTGGGGGTCTGCACCCACCCCCTTCCTTTGTTATAGGCCTCACTGGGGGGCGGGGATTGAAGCATAGCGAGGTGACATTCGGGGGTGGAATTAATCTTCTCTTTAATTCACTAGTTTATTGTCATTTACAAATAAGTCTAGTAGCTACATGCAAGTAGTGCAGGGTGAGGAAGCTGAGAGGTTGTTCCCTGGGTTTGTGGGATCACTCTGAGATGAGAGCAAGACCTCCAATGCTGAGCTCTCCCCCAACCACAAGCACCTCCCCTGTAGCTTGCAGAGGCGTTTCGGCTTGTGGCTGGGCCAGAATTTGCCTCACAGTCATTTGGTTGCTGAGGAGAAACAATTCTTTTTCAGCAGTCAGCAAGTAATGAATAATTAGTGGTGTAACTAATAATAAGGTGGCTCAAACAGCAGAGAAAGAGCCCCATCCTTCAGGTCACTGTTTTTCGCTTCCAAGGACCTGGGGACTTTACTTAAAGTATTTTGGAGAGGCCAGTGTTAGAAGGATTTGCTTATACATACATAAACATACAGAACTGGAAGTGCTAGAGGCTTTTTGGTTGCATTGCTCCGTCGTGTGCAGACACACTCTGTGTGTGGAGGGCACTTTCAAGGGGATGGAAACTTGGGAGCAAGTTCCATTCCCCAAATGGCTTTTCATTTTCGCTCCTTTGAATGGACTATTCTCCTTCTCCCTCTGGTATCTATCCCCATTGCGGGTTGCTGCGCACACACAAAGCAAAGCACTGTAACTGCTGTGTACATGGGAGAGGTAGTGAGAGGGCAGGGCAGATGTGGGCATTCACTAGACAGGTTGGTCCTGTGCTGTGTGCTGATTTTGCCAGCTCTGGGAAAATGCAGTTACATGAAAGAAAGGCAGAAATGCAGTAATTTTGGAGATCCCACCTCAAAATTTGTAACAAGAGAGAAACTAAAGTGGAGCTATTTAGTACCTCTAAACAGAAGGTGCTGCTCAGTATTAACTAGGCACCTGGCAACTGCCAACAAGCAGCTTCCAGTTTACAACAATCTCTTTATTAACCTTTCTGGGTGGGACATTAAGCAGGTGGCAACTATCAAATATTTGGGCGGTGTCAGGCAGTGCTGGAGGATGCTCAGAACACGTGGACACTCATACAGGAGAAGCTATTGCCATGTTGTGGTCCCTTCAAGCCACCTATGTGAAGATGTTGGAACATAAGGCTTGCCACAAAATGGTAGATCTGTAGAACCATGGTTACACCAATTTTATTCTATGGGAGTGAAACATGAGCACTGAGAGAGGCTGAAGAGCATGAACTGATGTTTTGTATTCTTGTCAACTGCTGCTTTTTTAAGTGGCAGGACAGGATCAGAAATGTGCACAGGTTTCATATGGACCTGTTAGGATGGAAGACCAACGAATTCTGAAGCACATGTACCAAGGAATGCCATGACCTGGCTGGCGAGCACCTGGGTGCGAGAAACTTCGGTGGCACAATAAGAGATGGGCACATTCAATATGGAGCCAGCCCAGAGATCAGTTTTGATGGCGTTTTTGTGCAAGGAGCCCATGTCCCTTTGGGATATGCCGTGATGCTAACAGCGTTGTGCTAGAATGGCAATGGTTGAAGCTATTTGCCGTGTGCCTACTCCCATAAGTGCTCAGCACATAATGGTGAACCCTCTTTCCAGATCAGTTGCTCTCATGTTGAAAGCTGCCCACTGTTCTGGTCCACTGCCACTGGCATCATCTCCATTGCAGAATGGTTGCTGCTGTCTGTTTAACAAGCTCCCAGTTGGTTCTGCTGTCTGATCGCACACAGAGGCGCTGAACTACCCTATATGGTGTGTGGCTGCAGGGCCATTTTGCTAGGGCAGGCTCATTTCATCCCACCCTGTCTAACACTCACCCTGCAGGGGAGCTGGTGTTCCTGCTGCCTACGGGAGCAGTACTGAATGGAGCTGTGTATGTGCACACTGCAAATGTTGCCTGCTCCCACTATGCTCATCTCCAGCTCTTCCATTACACTAAAGAGAGTAAACCCTGTTCTGAGCCCTGCCAGGGCTCTGACGTCTACACTGTGGGCCTGAGAATTACACTCCCCAGCCATTCCCTTCCCTTCGGGGTAGGATGGGTTACAGAAGTCCCCCTACATACACCCAGGCCTGTTCCAGTAAAGCTCACCACACCCCACTCAGGGCTCATCCACTCTCCCCACGCCTCTATGGCATATGGCTCACTCTGCACCATAAATACATGCCCCCAAGACTTAGCACCTGGCCCCATGTTCTAGCTCCAATGCACATGCACACCTGTGACTCAGCCTCCTAACACCCTGTGGTTCACACTTGTCCCATGGCTCACCTGCCCTCCCATACCTCTGCTTACTCCCCTTTGGATCAGTTGCCCCTTGTAATGCGTGGGTGTGGCCTGCCTCCGAGACTGCCAGGAAGAAATAGGTTACGCCTGTGGGGGCGGGGCCAGAGACTGCCTGTCCGCCCACCCGAAAGCTAGGGTGCGGGACAGGAAGTATAAAAGAGAAGCCCAGGAGCTCAGTCTGTGGCCAGTTCCCAGAGAAGAAGGACATGCCTTTCTGTGTTCCAGAGCTGCCTGCAGCCTGGTACCCAGGCGAGCAGGCCGGGACCCAATACCCGGGTAAGTGGACCAGAGATGGGGTCTGGACACCAGCACCTGATCCACTGCCTGCTGGGTACCCCGGGGTACCCCCGGAGCTGAATACCCCGCTGGATTCGAGGTCCCAGAGCGACCAAGACTTAGAGGAGCTGCCGAACGTGTATGAGGAGGAGGTGGCCATACCAGGGCCAGACCTGGAGGAGCTGCCCTTGGTATTGCCACAGGACGACGAGGCGCAGGCCCTGACCAGGCCAGACCTGGAAGAACTGCTCCCCGACAAGCTGCCAGACCTGCTACCTCCCCTGATGAGATGAAGGGGTCCTGCAACTTGCACCTGGACAAGTACCCTGATGAGGACAACTGGATGGTGACACCGCAGGTACCTAAGGGAAAGGGGGCGGGAAGTAGGCCGGAAGAGGGGTTACCCGGTCCAGAGATTGAAGGACCAGATGGTGAGTCAGTGTGTTGCGGTTGGGATCCCGCTGACTCCGTGGCATATCCCTCTGCCACAGATAGGGACCTGGGCTGGGACACAGTGGAGTCGAGTGGGCCTGCATCCCCCTTCCCTGATCCTCCCCCCCCCCAGTGCCTTTGAATGGGATGCTGCTAGATTATTTGCTGCCCTACCAGGGGCCTTTGGACAGTGTGCTGCCTGTTGGGGCTCGGGGTATTGCCTTAGGGCTGCCCGGCCTGAGCCCAGAGACTGTTCCCCTAACCCAGGCTGGGCCAACCCCTGCTGGAGCAGGGTACAGAGTGGGTGTGGCCTCCACACACTGACAGGGAGGGACGGCCCACCCTTTTACACCCCTCCACACATGCTCCTCTGGCTCACCCCACATTGCCTCATCCCCTCCACATACACCCATTAGCTCCAAGTTGAAGATGGTCACTGGGGTGAGGCTTGTGAGTATTTTCACAGTTGGGTTTCCATTGTGCTTTCCAAGTTGTTCTGCTCCCATCTTCTCACTGCTTGGCCAACCTCCAGGCCAGGCTTCTTGCTAGCTGGGCTTCTGATTCTCCTCTCTTCCCCCTCCCCCTCAACCCCAATCCCGCAGCTGCAAGCTGGACCTTGATTCCCTGCAGCCTGGCTCCTGTTGCGGTGGGAAAGCTGGGGAAGAACAGGCAGTTGCAGGTAGGTTCCAGCCAGGCAGGGGTACAGAAACTACAGTGAGAGTCATCTGGAGAAGCACCATGAGGGTTTGTGGGATAGAAATGGTAACTTCTGCGGCATCTTGGCAAAATGCATTAATTCATAGCTATGGAATCACAGAGCCCATGAGTACAGGGCAGGTCTCCCCTCTACACACTGCAGCTTCAGCCTCTGAAGATTCAGGAAGGCCATGACTGAATCAGTTACACTTGGTCACGTTTATGAGGTCTTTGTCACACCCATAAAGGCTAAAAACATTTTTATTTTAAATAAAAAACAAAGATCCTGGAGCCCAATTCTGTGACAATGTGGTGAATTCTGTGGCTGGGACACATGGGGCCTTGTCTCTGAGCACAGGGTTGCTGAACTGGGGACTGAAAATTGCCTGAGTTCTGTTCCTTGGTTCTCCAGCACAATCCACCCACCCCTACCCAGGGCCTCACTGACTTGTGATCCTTGCCAGAATGTCACTCATGGCACCACCCACAGCCTGTCAGACACCCAGCTGGGCCAACAACTGCAGAGCCTACTGCAGTGGCCACAGGACTTGTGGCACTATTTCCATGTGCGCCTGGTCCCATCGGTGAAGGCGCAGGCCCATCTGGGATGTGAGGCCGATTACAGTATGCTGAATGCTCTCCTGAGTTACCTGAGCAAATGGCAGGGTCAGACCATGGACAGGGAGGAGGGGCCCACGTCCTGGGTGGAGAGAGGAGCTGGGGGCAAGGCCATGGCCAGAAAGGAGTAGACAGGTATGGTGGATGGCAAGGTGAGACCTGTAGCTGAGCCATAGATGAAGAGGGAGAGATGAGCCGTGAGTGGAGGAGGTGGGGCCAGCTGCCAGGCTGTTAGTGGGGACTGGGAAGTGGGACTAGACACTGGGCTGTGGGATAGGGCGATGAGCTGTGGGCCGAAAAGCAAGGCTGGCCCATGGATGGAGAAACGGGCCCAGGTACCAAGCTGTGGCTGAGAAGGTGTGGGCAGAGATACTGGGCTGTGGGCAGGGCTTTGGGCTTAGAGTGGGGGCTGCTGCCAGGCTGTGGATGTGGAGGCGGGGCCAAGCATTAGGGTATTCATGGGCAGAGCGGTGTGGCTGGTGCTGAGCTGAGCCTGCTACAGGGGATGGAGCCAAGAGATGGGAAGGGATTTGGGGAAAGGGGTCAGGTAAGAGCAACAGGCAATTAGATGTACCTGAGACAATCTCTATTCAGATATCGTTTACACTGGAACTGCTGAACACCACCACCATCAGAAGCTCTTTCCGTATACAAAGAGCAGTGGTTTTGCTCACATCTACTGCAGCTGTCAGCTATCCCACATGACCTACACTGCAGGAGCATCGCCATCCAGGCCAAAGGCCTTGCTGCGTGCAGAGAGCTGTTGCAGGAGCCCCGAAGTCATTGTTGTATGGGTCTGTGCTTTCTTGGATAAAATCATTTCAAACAGGGTACTCATCTCTGAGAGGAAATTGCTGGCCAGTCTCGTCCTGGCTGCGTTTGGGTCAGACCCAGTAACTTTGCCGAATGTCTCAAAGGTCCTCGGTTTGTCCTGTCCTGCATCTTCCTGGTCCTGAGGGGAGTGCAGAGAACCAGGGGAGAAAACATTGTCCTTGTAGCTGCTGGTGAGGGACAGGGAGAGCCGAGCCATCCATGCAGGGTCTGCCGTCAGCCTCTCAAGGGCCAGCCCTGCAGGGAACAACACACCAGAAAGAAACATGGCTGGTGAGAGCTAGAGCGGAGCAGTCCATGGGGGAGAAAGGTGAGACTGAGGAAAGTGTCCTGGCCCAGCTGGGAGAGGGGGTGGCAGGAAAGCTAGTGGCTACATTCCTAACTCATGAGTCCCCCCCTTCACTCCCACCCCCCCCCAAAAAATCATGAAAGTGGCTTAAGTCATGAGATTTTAAAATAGATGTTGGGCCTCTTTGCCTTGGTAGTTTGGAGTCTTTAGTGGTCACATGTCAGGCTTTATTTCACAACCACAAGGACTTAGGAGCATTTGTTCAGTAAGCAGTGAGATACTGGTGTAATCATTTGGCTCCTGCATCTGGCAGCTTTAAGGAAAACACCAGATAGGAGAGTCACTAAAATGGCAAGATGTTAGTGTAATAATTCTGGCCCCCCTCCCTGCCCCAGCCTTTGTTATAGTCAGCAACCCCCTTGAAATGGTCTTTCTGAAAGGGCAGCTCCAAGTTTCATCCCCTTAGCCCAGCTGCCTCTCAAAAAGAAACAGACAAAGCTCTGTGTTTGGCTGTCTTCTCCTGCAATCCACTGTGTGACATGCCCCCGTCAGTGGCAGGTCCACACAGGATTGTTGTCTACTCTTGCTGCAGCTAAGTTACTGCTTCTTTATGTCAGATGCAGCTTGGAGGTCTGGGGTTCAAACCCTGCTGAAGGCAGAGGACAGGCTTGTTAGATGTTTTGAGTGTTTTAGGGTGTGTGTTTTGTTTTGTTTTTTTTTAAACAAAAACCCAGCAAATAACTTATGAAACCCTGTTAAGAGAATTATATTAAGGTTGCAAAATCAAGCATTTGAAAGTCAGGAAACACAAGAATTTTAACTGTCCTGTTCCTCTTGTATGGAAAGAGGGTAAATAGGAGCACCCAAGTCCCAATGTGCTTGCTTCAGGTCATTCATTATGCTGTATGTCGTATCCCCTCTTGGCTGCTCTCTAAACTAAGCATTTCTGACCTATATGCTGTCCCCTATGGGGGGCTGTCCAAGCCCATAATCATTCTTATTGCCTTCCCCCTACCCTGTCCACTTCTACAAGACCCTTTCTGCAGTTGGGTTCTGAGTGCAGTATACAGGATCCTGAGGCAGGGATCCCATGGATTTAGATAATGGTAGGAAAATAGTGTCCATCTTTTGTTGCTCCAGTGCCAAAAGAGGGCAGGTAGGCTAGTGTCAAACGGGGGCAGAGCTAGGGTTGAGTGGGTACTGTTAGTCTGATGCTCCTCTCAGTTCATAGAATCATAGAAGATTAGAGTTGGAAGGGACCTCAGGAGGTCGTCTAGTCCAACCCCCTGCTGAAAGCAGGACTAACCTCAGCTGAATCATCCCAGCCAAGGATTTGTCAAGCCACAGCTTAAAAACCTCTAAAGATGGAGATTCTACCACCTCCCTAGGTAACACATTCCAATGCTTCACCACCCTCCTAGTTACCCTGGTTTCACTCCAGACTCCAGTGGGGTTACTCCTGATTTACACCACTAAGGTGAAAGAGAGGAATCAGTCCCAATAATTCCAGGGAAGTTATTCCTGAGGAGGGAATCAGCCCCAGTGACCAGGAATTTCCATACTTTCAAATTAATTTCACCTTTATCTCTGAATTCCCCGTTTTTAATGGCTGCTTGTGATTTCATGTCTGCCCACCAGTATGGGTTAGATGTTGGTCTTTGCTTGCTTGTGTGCTAGTTTGTTTTCTGTTTGTTTCAGTTCGCAGAGGCTGGGAAGGGGCTGTGTGCTGTGAGCGAGGCAGAGCCTTTGATCACCGCAGAGCCCTGTTGAGGCAGCGCAGGGCTTTCCTGATTAGGGGGCCTATAGAGGCAGCCAAGCAGCCAGCTAGCAGCATAGGAGCAGTGGCACAGGAGCCAGCAAACAGCTGAAAACAGGAGAGTATGAGTGGGAGTTGTAAGGAGAGGGAAGATCCCCTAGGAAGGGACATGAAGGGGAACAAGAAGGGTTTCTACAGGTATGTTACCAACAGGAGAAAGATCAGGGAAAGTGTGGACCCCTTACAGAATGGGGGAAGCAAACTAGTGACAGAGGATGTGGAGAAAGCTCAATGCCTTTTTTGCCTGTCTTCACAGACAAGACCAGTTCCCAGACTAGTGCACTGGGTAGCACAGATGGGGAGGAGGTGAACATCCCTAAGTGCTGAAGGAACAGGTTCAGGACTATTTAGAAAGGTTAAACATACACAAGTCCATGGGACCAGATGCAATGCATTCGATGGTACTGAGGGAGTTGGCTGATGTGATTTCAGAGCCATTAGCTATTATCTTTGAAAGCACATGTCAATTGGGGGAGGTCGCTGATGACTGGAAAAAGGCAAATATAGTGCCCATCTTCAAGAAAGGGAAGAAAGAGAATCCAAGAAACTGCAGATGGGTCAGTCTCACCTCAATCCCTGGAAAAATCCTGGAGCAGGTCCTCAGGGAATTCATTTTAAGATACTATAAAGTGATCAGGAGCAGTCAACATGGATTCACCAAGGGCAAGTCATGTTTGACTAACCTGATTGCCTTCTATGAAGAAGTGACTCTGTGGGTGTGGGGAAAGTGGTGGACATGATATACCTTGACTTTAGCAAACCTTGTGATACAATCTCCCACAGTATTCTTATCAGCAAGTTAAAGAATTATGGGTTGGATGAGTGGACTAGAAGATGGATAGAGAACTGGCTAGATCATTGCGTTCAACAGGTAGTGATCAATGGTTCCATACCTAGCTGGGAGCTGGTAACAAGCAGAGTGGCCCAGGGGTCGGTCCTGGGGCCTGTTGTGTTCAACATCTTCATTAATGATCTGGAAGTGGGGGTAGACTGCACCCTCAGCAAGTTTGCAGATGACACAAAGTTAGGGGGAGTGGTAGATACCCTAGAAGGTAGGGATAGGATACAGAATGACCTAAACAAATTGGAGGATTGGGCCAAAAGAAATCTGATGAGGTTCAACAAGGACAAGTGCAGAGTCCTGCACTTAGGACAGAAGAATCCCCGTGCACAGCTACAAACTAGGGGCCAATGGGCTAGGCAGCAGTTCTGCAGAAAAGGACCTGGGGGTTACAGTGGATAAGAAGCTGGATATGAGTCAGCTGTGTGTCCTGGTTTCCAAGAAGGCTAATAACATATTGGGCTGCATTAGTAGGAGCATTTCCAGCAGATCATGGGAAGTGATTATTCCCCTTTATTTGGCATTAGTGAGGCCGCATTTGGAGTACTGTGTCCAGTTTTGGGCCCCCCACTACAAAAAGGATGTGGACAAGTTGGAGAGAGTCCAGCGGAGGGCAACAAAAATTATTAGGGGTTGGAGCTCAAGACTTATGAGGAGAGGCTGAGGGAACTAGACTTGTTTAGTCTGCAAAAGAGAAGAATGAGGGGGGATTTGATAGCGGCCTTTAACTACCTGAAAGGAGGTTCCAGGGAGGATGGATCTAGGCTATTATCAGTGGTGGTAAATGACAGAACAAGGAGCAATGGTCTCAAGTTGCAATGGGGGAGGTCCTGGTTGGATATTAGGAAAATGTTTTTCACTAGGAGGGTTGTGAAGCACTGGAATGGGTTACCTGGGTAGGTGGTGGAATCTCCATCTTTAGAGCTTTAAGCTGCGGCTTGATAAAGTCCTGTCTAGGATGATTTAGCTGAGGTTAGTCCTGCTTTGAGCAAGGGGTTGCACTTGACGACCTCCTGAGGTCCCTTCCAACTCTAATAATCTATGATTGCATGAACGTGTGGTTTTCTGTTTGGTTTGGGGGTATGTGTGGCTGTTCTTGACAGGATCTTAGGAGTGAAGGCTATGACAGATACAGAGGTAATAGTGGTAGTGACTCCAGGAATGGAAAAGACCATTAAGATGACTGGATATGGAAGCTGCAGAATGTACATTTTCCTGAAATAGGTACCTGAAAGATTCTTGGTTTGTATGAAGTGCTGATGGATACAGCTGTGGAAGAAAAGATCCAAGGTTTAGAGATGCAGGTAGAAACTATGGTTGAGTTTCTGAGGTGATTTGAGCAGATGATGGAGAGGAGACTGAACGGAAAACTCAAGACTTACAGATGTAAGCTAGACTGGAGAACTGTGAGGGTAGACTGCTAGATGTAATCAATGGAAGCATGTAACAATGAGAACCAGGCAGAGGAAAAGACCAGGTAATGAAGAAGTAGAGCTCAAGAACAGGTTTGCTGAGCTGCAAAATGAAGAAGTGGCATAGCAGGAAGTAAAAGAAGGTGAGAGGGAAAAGAAGAAGAGAAGAGCAGCTAGAAAAAAGTCAATGGAGGATAAAGTTTGGCATCCCAGGAGGATAAAGAATGACTGGCAGAACACTGCAAGAAAGAACAAAAAACAAGAGGACATGCAGCCAGAAAGAACAGGAGGAAGACAGGAGAATTGCATCAACATCACTGAGAGGCAGGTCTATGTGACTGGGGACTCCGTAATAAGAAAGACAGGTCTGGCACCAGAGCTAATCCAGAGAACAGAGGATGTGCTGTCTGCTGGGAGCTAAGATACAGGAAGTGGACCTGAGGCTGAAGAAGATCCTAACGAGAGTAGGAAAGAATCTACTGATTGTCCTCCATGTGGGAACTGAAGACAAGGCTAGATTCTCGCTGAAACACAAAGGAAACTATGCCAGCCTGGGGAAGATGCTTAAAGAAATGGAGGCTCAGGTGATCTTCAGTGGGATTTGACCTGTCCCTATAGGAAAAGAGTGAAGGCAAGACAAGATGATAAACAGATGGCCCACATAGTTGTGATGTAAGGAGAAGTATGAGATTTTCAACCACTGGGAGGCCTTCACAGACAGAGCACTGTTCTCACGGGATGAACTCCACTGGTGTAAGGAGGGAAATAGACTTCTGGAATGGAGATTTGCAGAATTGATTAGAAGAGCCTTAAATTAGCGTGATGGAATACACTCCTGTATTCACACCCTGCACCCTACTGTAATAATCTTTGTGCAAAGTGTGCCCTGAAAGGTATCATTTGAAAACTCATAATTTTCTTGTCAGTATTGTCCTAGTAAAGTATGTGTGGCAACATTGTATGCAAAGTAATAAGATTCCCCTGTATGACGTTAACACATGTTCCAAATCCCACAGCTCTGCCCAGACAAAAGTGAGAGAGATCTGTCCAAAACAAAGGAAGGAATGTATGCTTGCCTTAATTTGCATTTAAATAGTAAACAAAGTGATCAAGCGAGGAGGCAAACAAAGGAAGCTGAAATAGGTGGGTGGGTGCGGGAAATGATCAGGGAATATCCTTCCACACAGACTTATGGTCTCCTTGGTCTCAGCTGGAAATGTTTTTCAAGAGGCTGAAACTATAAGAAGTTGGGACAATCACCCAAAGGCATCTGTTCCTCCCCTCCCCTGCCACACCCCCCCCCCACCTTCTCTGCACTTGAGAAGGCAAAAGGAAGCAGCTGTTAGACTCTGAAGGATGGGTCCTGACCTGAAAGTTTGGTCAGTAATCTGCTGGAGCATATGGTGAGAAAGTTTACTTTGCAACTAAGATAGTTTCTTAAGTAGATATTAGTAAGTGTTTTATCTTTATTTTTCTTTTAACCATTTTTTACTCTTATGCCTCATTACTTATACTCACTAAAATCTCTTTTTAGTTAACACAGCAAAACAAGTTTATTATCTAATCCAGTATGTTTGAATTGAATTGTCTGGGTAATGATGTAAGGAAATTGGCTGACACATTATTTCCTTAAAGGAATAATTTATTTAAATATATTTGTGCTATCCAGAAGAGGGCTGGGCAGTGCAGGACATAGATTTCTGGAAGATCCAGGGCTGGAAATGTGCTGGGGTCACCCTGCAGGATAACTGAGTCTGATGAGAGCCAAGGTGCAGCTGGCAGGCTGCAGTTACACACAGACACTCGGGTTTACATGCTGGAAGGCTGTTTGTGAACAGCCCCAGCAGGAGCTGTAAGGCACCCAAGGAGGGCGGAAAATAGACTTCTGGGATGGAGATTGGCACAACTGATTAAAAGAGTTTTAAATTAGTATTCACAGTCCCTCCTCCCCCCCACACACATAATACTGGTATGTCATAACTAGGAATTCAGAGAAGGTTGTTGGGAGATCAAAGAATCATAGAAGATTAGGGCTGGAAGGGACCTCAGGAGGTCATCTAGTCCAACCCCCTGCTGAAAGCAAGGCCAAGCCCAAATAAATCATCCCAGCCAGGGCTTTGTCAAGCTGGACCTTAAAAACCTGTAAGGGTGAAGATTCCACCACCTCCCTAGTAACCCATTCCAGTGCTTCACCACCCTCCTAGTGAAAAAAGTTTTCCTAATATCCAACCTAGACTTCCCCCACTGCAACCTGAGATCATTGATCCTTGTTAGGTCATCTGTCACCACTGAGACTAGCCTAACTCTGTCCTCTTTGGAATTCTCTTCAGGTTATTGAAGGCTGCTATCAAATCCCCCTCATGCTTCTCTTCTGCAGACTAAACAAGCTTCTCCGCATAAGTCATGTGCTCCAGCCCCCTAATCATTTTCATTGCCTCTGCTGGCCTCTCTCCAAATTGTCCCCATCCTTTCTGTAGTAGAGGGCCCAAAATTAGACACAGTATTCCAAATGTGGCCTCACTACTGCCAAATAGAGAGGAATAATCACTTCCCTCGATCTGCTGGCAATGCTCCTACTAATGCAGCCCAATATGCTGTTTGCCTTCTTGGCAACCAGGGCACACTGACTCATATCCAGCTTCTTGTCCACTGTAACCCCCAGGTCCTTTTCTGCAGAACTGCTGCCCAGCCAGTCGGTCCCTCTGCAGCTGTGCATGGGATTCTTCCATCCTAAGTGCAGGACTCTGAATTTGTCTTTGTTAAGCTTCATCAGATTTCTTTTAGCCCAGTCCTCCAATTTGTCTAAGTCACTCTGTATCCTATCCCCATCCTCCAACATATCTACCACTCCTCTAGCCTAGTGTCATCAGCAAACTTTCTGAGGGTACAATCCACTCCATCATCCAGATCATTAATGATGTAATTTCCATGCCTGATTCTAATATTGAGCAGGAGGAAAATCAAGGAAGAGTTGATACAGCAATTGGGAAAGGAACAACAACAGGTGGGAGCATGGATATCAAGAGGAAAGATACTGCCACCACCAAGGATGCTAACAATCAGGAAGGCAATACTGGCAGTAGAATGACTGCCAGGGCAAGGAATATGGGTGAAGCCAAGCAGAAACAACTAACATGTCTGTACACCAAAACGAAGCCTGAATAATAAAATGGAGCGATTAGAACTATTTGTGCAGGAAGAGAAACTTATTATTATAGGGATAACAGAAAGGTGGTGGAATAAAAGCCATGGCTGGAGTACAGGTATTGAAGGGTATGTGCTGTTCAGGAAAAACAGACATTAAGATAGAGTAGCATTGTATACTAATGATGAGGTAGACTGTGAAGAAATTAGAAGCAATGGAATGGATAAAATGGAATCTGTTTGCATCAACATCACTTGGGGGAAGAAAGGTAGCAGAGGAGCCACTGGGATAGTGCTTGGAGACGCCCAAGATCCAGTTTGGATATGGATAGAGACTTCTTTAATATTTTTAATGAAATAAATACAACTGGGAATAGTCTGATTATGAGAAACTTTAAATTCCCAGATATAGATTGGAAGACAAGTGCTACTAATAATGTTAGGGCCTAGATATTTCTGGATGTGACAGCTGGCATATTTCTTCACCAAATAGTTACTGAACCCACAAAAGAGGGTACTGTTTTAAATTTGGTATTGGTAATCAGTGAGGCCCTCATAGAAGAACAGATTGTAGAGGACAACCTTGGTTCAGGTGATCATGAATTCAGTTTAAACTAAATGGAAAGATAAACAGAAATAGGTCTGCCACTAGATCCTTGATTTCAAAAGGGCAAACTTTAAAAATGAAGGGAATTAGTTAGGAAAGTGGACTGGACTGAAGAATTCAAGGATCTGAATGTGAAGGAGGATTGGAATTACTTCAGGTCAAAGTTGCAGAAGCTATCTGAAGCCTACATATCAAGCAAAGGGAAAAATTTGTAGGAAAGGGTTGCAGACCATCTGGATGAGCAAACATTTCAAACAGATTATTGAGAGAAAACACAAAACCTACATGGAATGGAAGATGAGATGGATCATCAAGGACAGCCACCTTTTGGAGGTCCAAAAGTGAGAACTGCCAAAACCCAAGCAGAGGTGGACCTTGCAAAGGGCATTTAAAGCAATAGTAAAAGGTTCTTTAGCCATATAAATAAAAAGAGAGCAAGGAAAGAAAAAGTGGAACTGCTAAACTTTGAGGATGGGGTGGAAATTAAAGATAATGTAGGCATGGCCCAACACCTAAACAAATACTTTGTCTCAGCTTTATAAAGGGTAATGAGGATCTTAGGGGTAGTGGCAGAGTGGCTAATGGCAGTGAGGATATGGGAGTAGGAATTAGCACATCCAAGGTGTAAGTCAAACCCAAACGTCTTAATGAGACCAAATCAGAAGGCCTGGATAATCTGCATCTAAGAATATTAAAGGAACTGGCCCATGAAATTGCAAGCCCTATAGCAAAGATTTTTAATTAATCTCTAAACTTGGGGGGTCATAGCCTATGACTGGAGAATTGCTAATATAGTACCCATTTTTAAGAAAAGGAAAAATGTGAGCCACTAAACTACAAGTCTGTTAGTTTGACCACAATTGTATGCAAGGTCTTGGAACAAAATTTCAAAGAGAAAGTAGTTAAGGAAATAGGGATGAATGGTAATTGGGATAAAATTCAGCAAGATTTTACAAAGGTAGATAATGCCAGACCAGCCAGATCGCTCTTTGAGAATAAACTATTTTTTTTTAGGCAAAGGAAATGTGGTAGATCTAATCTAGGTTAGGTGAGTGCCCTAAACTCCAGGTTGTAGATTATCAGCTGAGTGGGTGGCTCTCTCTATTTTTTATGAGAAAGGGTAGATCTGGCTTAGGTGTTTAACTCCACGAGAGGGTACACAGCTGTCAATTGCGAGCAGAAATAGGCGCCTAGACTCATAGCCACAAAAGGACTTAGGTGTTGTGGTGCTGAGTGTCACAATGAGTAACTTTCAGGCACCTAGAAAATCACTGGAACAACAATGGGATCAGCAGAGCCTGAGAAAGGAGTCCCTGTGCAATGTCTGGGGAGAGAGAAGCACCTGAGTCTGCGAGTCACAAAAGCCAGCATGCTCGGTGGAAAGCCACCTAAGCTAACCAGTGGAAAACACCAAGGAAAGGGGGCTGTCCTGAGTCCTGTCCCCTCACAGAATTATGTACCTGAGCCCTGGCTGCAGGAAGGACCTTCTCCTAGTGTCAGACAGCTTAGCTGCCTCAGTCATTCCTTGCAAGAAAATAGTGAGGCAAGTATCATGAGCAGTGGAACTGGAGTCAGAGCCCATATTCCCTGGAGGGACTTTTATTGACAAGTCACCAGGAAAACAGGAGCTTGTTGGGAGTTGGTCTGGGAGCATGATGAAACATGGTGGTAGCATCAGAACAGTGAGGTCTGTGCAGTGCAGCAGCTGTCAGCGTGAGCCGTGGAACTTGCTCTCAGGTCCCCCTGGAGCCCTAGACTTTGCAGACAAACCTTGTCAAAGTAGGAATCCGATCTGTACACAGACCTGGCCATCCAGGAGGACAACAGCAGGAAAGTAAAATGATTATTTTACCTTAATAGGGAACAAGGCAGAGACTCTGCAGCTCCCCACTGCCTCAAGACTCTCAGCAGGCCTAGGAGCCCTGGGAAGCTGTTGCTCCCCAAAGCAGAACGAAACTGTGCCATGACACAGATTTTTCATCACAGACAAATCCAAAGGGGAGGGGATACAGAAGCTGAACAAGACTGACAGAAAACAAGCTTTTCTGCAGTGATGCAGGGACAAGAACATTAAACTCAAACCAGAAAATATGCAACTCAGCCAGCATGAGGTGAAATACGTCCGACATCTGCCCACAGCGGAGGGATTGAGATCAGATGCCAGCAAGACTGAGGCAGTCAGAGACATGCCAGCTCCGGAGGATGTGAAAGGGGTACAGAACTTCATAGAAATTATACCTTTTCTGTCCAAGTTCTGTCTGCAGTAGTAGAAACGTATACATCCGCTCACAAGACAAGATGTTGCTGTTGGGGACCTGCCCCGTCCCAGTCAAGTATTAAACGTGCTGTAACACATGATAATAGATGCCCCTGTCCTGAAGTACTCTTAGTTAGGAAAGCCACTGGCGCTCCAGGATCATGCATCAGAGAAAGGACTGGATGTAGCGCTCTTGCAGTAGCAGCTGGTTGCTTATGCCAGCAAAGCCCAGTCAGCAGCTGAACAGTGATACAGTTAAATAGAAAAATAGCTTCTGGCTGAGATATTTGGAGTGGAGTGATTCCAGCAGTAGATTCACCAACCAGACCCCAGCTTGTCTCAGAATTCATAGATTCTAAGGCCAGGAAACGCCCATTGTGATCATCTAGTCTGACCCCCTGTATAACACAGGCCAGAGAACTTCCCCAAAATAATCCCCAGAGCAGATCTTTTAGAAAAACATCCAATCTTGATTTAAAAATTGTCAGTGATGAACATCCAGGGGAGGTCACTGATGATTGGAAAAAGGCAAACATAGTGCCCATCTTCAAGAAAGGGAAGAAAGAGGATCCAGGGAATTACAGGCCGGTCAGCCTCACCTCAATCCCTGAAAAAATCATGGAGCAAGTCCTCAAGGAATCCATTTTTAAGGCACTTGGAAGAGAGGAAGGTGATCAGGAACAGTCAATGTGGATTCACCAAGGGCAAGTCATGCCTGACCAACCTCATTGCCTTCTATGAAGAGGTGACGGGCTCTGTGGATGTGGGGAAAGCGGTGGACATGATATACCTTAACTTTAGCAAAGCTTTTGATAGTCTCCCACAGTATCCTTATCAGCAAGTTAAAGAAGTATGGGTTGGAAGAAGGGACTATAAGATGGATAGAGAGCTGGCTAAATCATCAGGCTCAATGGGTAGTGATCAATGGCTTCATGCTAGCTGGCAGCTGGTAACAAGTGGAGTGCCCCAGGGGTCAGTCCTGGGGCTGGTTTCGTTCAACATTTTCATTAATGATCTGGAGGATGGGGTAGATTGCACCCTCAGGAAGTTGGCAGATGACACTAAGCTAGGGGGAGTGGTAGATAGGATACAGGGTGACCTAAACAAATTGGAGGATTGGGCCAAAAGAAATCTAATGAGGTTCAACAAGGACAAATGCAGATTCCTGCACTTAGGACAGAAGAATCCCCATGCACAGCTACAGATCAGGGACCAACAGGCTAAGCAGCAGTTCTGCAGAAAAGGACCTGGGGGTTACAGTGGAAAAGAAGCTGGATATGAATCAGCAGTGTGCCCTGGTTTCCAACAAGTTTAACGGCATATTGGGCTGCATTAGTAGGAGCATTGCCAGCAGATTGAGGGAAGTGATTATTCCCCTCTATTGGGCATTGGTGAGGCCACATTTACAGTATTGTGTCCAGTTTTGGGCCCCCCACTACAAAAAGGATGTGGATGAGTTGGAGAGAGTCCAGTGGAGAGCAACAAAAATTATTAGGGGCTGGAGCACAAGACTTATGAGGAGAGGCTGAGGGAACTAGGTTTGTTTAGTCTGCAAAAGAGAAGAGTGAGGGGGGATTTGATAGCAGCCTTTAACTACCTGAAAGGGGGTTCCAGAAAGGAAGGAACTAGGCTGTTCTCGATGGTGGTAGATGACAAAACAAGGAGCAATGGTCTCAAGTTGCAGTGGGGGAGGTCTAGCTTGGATATTAGGAAAGTGTTTTTCACTAGGAGGGTGGTGAAGCACAGGAACGGGTTACCTAGGGAGGTGGTGGACTCTGCATCTTTAGAGGTTTTTAAGCTGAGGCTTGATAAAGCCCTGTCTGGGATGATTCACTGAGGTTGGTCCTGCTTTGAGCAGGGGATTGGACTAGATGACCTCCTGAGGTCCCTTCCAACTCTAATATCCTATGATTCTATACAGTGTCTCCTGCCACTGTGAGAGCAGCTCCCATGAACAGAGACAAGAGATGAGCAGGGAATTGCTGAGAAGTAATTCTCCACTCCTTTCCCCTCCAGAGGAATGGAGTAGGAAGCAATAGGTGCCTTGATGTCGTTCTAAGTCATGGATTTTTTTAGGGGCCTGCCCAGATCTGGAGTGAATTAGAGCAATCCCAGGGCTGTGGGATTTCTGCTGGATGAAAATGCCCTCCAGGCTGCTTCATCAGAATAACTGGAGTGGAGTGGTGCTTTGCCACACTCCTTCCGCCCCTGGGGTAGCACCTCTGCTGTGTGGATGGCATCAACACAGCTGTTCCAGCTCTATGCAGTCTGGGAAGTGCCTATACTAGGAGTTGCTACGCAGGTGCTTAGCTGCTGCCTGTATGGCCCCCTGTGTTACTGGGGGGGAGATGGGCAAGGACTTGAAATAGATTTAGTTTTGTTAATTGTTTTCTCCCCTCCCTCCTCCCATTGAGGCAAAAATGCTATAGAATGTAATAAATGATATATCCTTTCTTCAGTATGTTTAACCACCTTATGGAACTGAATGTATCATGATGTAGTGTCAGAAGGAACTCTCAGAGAGTCTGATAGTTCCTGACCCAGCATGGTTTCCTTTAATTAGCCAATAGCCTGGGTGAAGTAAAAGAATCAGCACTGAGCTTAGAGGGAGGCAGGTGAGGCTGTGGTGCGCACTTCTGCATGCCAGGAAGAGAGCCGCTAGATACATTTGGTAAGAGAGGCGCAAACAGAGGTGAATGACTGATACTGGTTGATCACAGGATGACTATGAGCCTTCAATATTATGTGGCCGTGAAAAAAGCTAAATGCAATCAGGTGAAGTATTTCCAGTAGAGATAGGGGGGTGTTAGTACCGTTATACAAGGCGCTGGTAGACCTCATCTGGAATGTGTGTGCAGTTCTGGTCTCCCATGTTTGAGAGACGAATTCAAACTGGAACAGGTGCAAAGAAGGGCTACTATGATGATCCAAGGAATGGAAAACCTGCTTTATGAGAGGAGACTCGAAGAGCTTGGCTTGTTTAGCCTAACTAAAAGAAGGCTGAGGGGAGATATGATTGCTCTCTATAAATACATTAGAGGGAGAAATACCAGAGAGGGAAAGGAGTTATCTAAGTTCAGCACCACTGTGCACACAAGAACAAATGTCAAGAAAACCACAAAAATGTAAATCAAGTGTAACCCATGCAGGGATGTCAGCCTGAGTCTGCAGAGATCCTGAAACAATAAGTTGAGGGGGGCCCATCCATCCCAATAAGACGTTAAAGAAGATGTCCCGTGATAATTTACAGGACTATCTCATTAACCCTTTCTCATGTAAGGAGGGAGAGGGAGAATCACAGTGCTACACAATATAGTGCTCATCACATTTCCCCCAACTCAAGAAGGAGCCCATCCCAACAGAGCACACAGCCATGTTCAAGCCCCACTGAGAGAATTCCACCAGCACCTGGGATTGGCACAACCCTATTTTGAACATCTACACAATTTAATTTGAGACATATCCCAATTGGGCAATTCATGTGCGTGAAACTTATTTTGTGGGAGGAGCTTGGAAGAGCACCACTAGCACTGGTAGGAAAAAAGAATCTCCCTCTTGTGAAAAGAATGGAATTGGGGGAGGAGGGACTTGTCCCAAATTGGAACAAAAGGTCAAAAATTCAACAGTTTTTTCACAGAAGGAAAAAGTGAAGAATTCAATTTTGGGAAAAGCAATATGGAAATGTTCAGCTTGCTCTCTGGGCTTCCCAACACCCTGGACAGCCAACTCCCTGAGCAAGTGGAGCCTTTGGCTTCCAAATCTCAGCAGTGTCATCATCAAAAAAGTGCAACCAGCCAATAAGAATGTGGTTTCAGACAATCAGAGCCCCCCTCTCAGGCAGCTCCCACTGGTGCTAAGAAGATCTGTGTGGATGGAGCAGGTTCTCTCTCGGGTGCTGTAGAGAACATGGTGACCTCACCTGCATGGGGCTCTAGAAGGCTCTCGAGTTCTTCTCCCACCAGCTGGTGCATGGAAAGATCAAATCCATTCTCTGAATCCCGGTCATCTGCCTCACTCTCTTCTTGGCCACTGTCCTTTATACTGAGGCAATCAGCATCCAGCCCTGCATTCCTGCAAAGGAGACCAAAGGCAGAGCATTGATGCTACACTGTACCAGGGACACGTCTCCATCTCCTCATGGTCCAGCACTTCCCAGAAATTATCTTCCCCAAATTTGGTTCATCTACACCAGGGATCTCAAACTCAATTGCTGTGGCGGGCCGCATTTACATTGAGTGGAGTTCAGGGGGGCCGCACGTGACACACACTACTCTACTCTACCTTTCATGCTCTACTCTCCGCCGAAAAAATCTCCCTGCAGGGTAAAATTCGGCGGCACAGTTGGAGAGAGAGGCTCTCACAGGGACTTGCAGGCTCCACTGTCCGCCGTCAAATCTCTCTGTGGGACCCACATTCGGCGGCCATTTCCTTTTTAAAGCAGCACAGTAGAGCAGACAGAGAGGCTCACACAGGGACTTGCAGACTCCACTCTCCGCCGTCAAATCTGCCTGTGGGGCCACATTCGGCAGCCATTTCCTTTTTAAGACGGCCACAGCTTCCCGGAGCTCTGCTCAAAAAAAAATGCCAGCACAAGCCTGCAGCCGGATTCGGACTGCGGGCCGCATGACACAAGCCCGCGGGCCGCAGTTGGCCCGCGGGCCGCGAGTTTGAGACCCCTGATCTACACGCTTTCAGTGATGATTTTATTTTTTCTTTCAGGTTACTGACAAAAATGTTAAATAGCATAGGGTCAGGAGCTGGTCCCTGAGGGCTTTCACTGGAAACACACCCCACTGATGATTTCTTGTTTACAATTACATTTTGAGATCTCAGTTAACCAGTTTTTAATCCATTTAAAAGTGCTGTGTTAATTTTATATCATTCTAGGTTTTTAATCAAAAAGTCATGCGATACCAAGTCAAATGCCTTACAGAAGTCTAAGTATATTACATCAACACTATTACCTATATCAACCAAATTTGTAATTACATAAAAAAAATCAAGTTTGTTTGATAGGACCTATTTTCCATAAATCTGTATTGATTGGTATTCTTTATATTACTCTTCTTCAACTCTTTATTAAGCGAGACCTGTATCAGCTATTCCATTATTTTGCCTGGGATCTAAGTCAGCCTGGCAAGCCTGTAATTACCTGGGTCCTCCTCTTTATGCATTTTAAACGTTAGTACAACATTAGCTTTCTTCCAGTCTTCTGAAACTTCCCCAGTGTTCCAAGACATTGAAAATAAACATTAATTGGCCAGCTCTTTTAAAAGTCTTGAATGCAAGTTATCTGGACCTGCTGATTTCTAATGTAAGTTAAATTAATTAACAGATTTACTTGGATAGCCTCCAAAAAGTCAGTCTTTCCTCATAGATTCTGGGCTATAAAGCTAAGGAAGACACAGCCTGTTCTTTCCATGTGTTAAGTGAGAAACTGAACTGAACTGAACCCAGCCTAGGTAGTTAAGTTAACCAGCAGCTCTCTAATTACTGATATCATAGAATCAAAGATTACGTTTGGAAGGGACCTCAGAAGGTCATCTAATCCAAAACACTTCTCAATGCAGGACCAACCCCAACTAAACCATCCCAGCCAGGGCTTTGTCAAGTTGCACCTTAAAAACTTCTAAGGATGGAAATTCCACCACCTCCCCAGGTAACCCATTCCAGTACTTCACCAGCCTCCCAGTGAATAAGTTTTTCCTCCTATTCAATGTAGACCTCTCCCACTGCAATTTGAGACCATTGCTACACGATGTGTTAACTACAGTATGCTAGGCTGCTTCCCAGACAGGTAAAGGGGCAGTGGGGCTGGCCCCCATGAGATCACAGTCAAATATCTGAGGCTGCATCTCTGCACTCTCAACCTTTAGGTTTGACAAATGCTGGCTTTTCACATCCTTTTACTATGTGAGCAGTGTTGCTTTTAGCTCCTGTTGGTAGCATTGCATCCCTGCAAGGAATTGGCTGGCGCTGGGGCTAATTAGGAAGGAGCACATGGATTTTTGTTCTGATGGAAGAGATTTTTAAGACTGACCTACAACCTGTAGCAATGTCAAGGTCCTGCTAGCTGTTTTTGATTGCACTAAATGCTCTCAAGCCTTTGGAGGCTGCACACTGCACACTAGTTAGCACTTATTGGCATTAGCATCTCAGAAGCTGTTTCTCACAGAAACACACAGCTCCTGGGAGGGTGGAAGTGTTTTGCTCAAACCGCAGGCAGAGGCCAAATCTGGGAAGTGTTGGCCTAAAAGATGACCATTTCAGAGAGAGACCTGAGTGATCTGAAAGTAGGGCCTGCCTGTTCGCCTCTCCAATCCCTTCCTAGTCCTTTCAAAGTGCTGGCAGGAGAGTGTGCAGCCAGGGGGTCCTGGGTCCTGTCACTCACTTTCTGGGTAGTTCAGGGCAAGCCCCTGACCTGCTTTCCAGAGATCTACAAAAGGGAACACTACTACCATGTCAGCTGCCTGGGCAGCTGGGCTAATCCCAGCTCAAGCCTGGTATTTATTATGAAGGTCCCCTCTGACCCTCACTCCCTCAGCTGTGTGACTCTCTGTGTCCTTTCCCTCTTGGATCTGAGGGGTATTTACCACCAGAAGGCCTTTTTCCAGTTAGGCTCATGTCACTTTGGAAGCAGTATGTGCCATACCATTAAAGGCCCTCTCATTCCCAAATACCTGTCCACACTGTGAGTTAGACGAGTAGAATTATCACAGTATGGTAATGCTAGGACATTTTCCCATGTAGACAGTGCTCAGTCACTCTTCACCCCTGCTTCCTCTCCTCCAAATCTCTATGGAGAAGTAATCAAGGCCCAGAACTTCAATGGCATTTAGGCTCCTAACTTCCACTGAAATCAATGGGAGTTAGGTGCCTAAACATCACTGAGGATCTGGGCCCTAGTCACCACTGCTTTCTAGGAGACCCTAACACCCTATTTCAGGAGGGCTTTTCCAGCAGGACTTGCCCAGCCTGATCTCCCTTTGGCCCATTTATTTCATAAGAGCATAATGGCCATACTGGGTCAGACCAATGGCCTATCTAGCCCAGTGTCCTGTTTTCCACCAGTCTTCCACTAGTGGCCAGTGCCAGATGCTTCAGAGGGAATGAATAGAAAAGGTAATCATCAAGTGTTCCAGCCCGTTGGCCATTCCCAGCCTCTGAGAATTCCCATTTCTCCCTTCCTGGCAATCCCACAAGAAGAGGAGGAAAGTTGGAGACCCAGTGACACAGTGAAGTGTGAGTGGCACATGGAGCAGTGTGGTGGTGGACAGGGAGGAGGTTTCGGGTAGCTTAGAGCTAGCAGTGGGAAAGCAGAGAGAAAACAGTACCTACTCCTCTCTCTCCTTAGCCAGGCACCCTTCTTCCTCCTCCTTGCCCACCACCCTTGTCCCTCGCAGAAGAGGATCTAGGTCTAGGGCATTCTTCAGGAAAGGGTAGAACCGGGGGTGACACAGTTATTAGCTCCTGGCTGCCTTCACTGCTCCTTGTTCATGTACCGTCCAGCCTGTGCCTGCAAGCTCAGCTCCTTGGTGCGCCTTTGACACTCATAGACTATAAGGTCAAAAGGGACCATTATGTTCCTCTATTCTGACCTCCTGCATAACACAGGCCACAGAACCTCACCCATCGACTCCTAGAATAGACCCCTAACCTAAGACTGAGTTATTGTAGTCCTCAAATAATGATTTAAAGACTTCAAGGTGCAGAGAATCCACCAGCAAATGACACATGCCCCACGCTGCAGAGGAAGGCAAAAAAAAAAACCCAGGGCCTCTGCCAATCTGCCCTGGGGGAAAATTCCTTCCTGACCCCAAATATGGTGATCAATTAAACCCTGAGCATGTGGGCAAGACGCACCAGCCAGACATGCAGAAAGAGTTCTATGTAGTAACTCAGAACCCGCCCCATCTAACATCCCTTCACAGGCCATTGGGCATATTTACTGCTATTAATCAATTGCCAAATTAGGCTGTCCCATCACACCATCCCTTCCATAAATATATCAAGCTCAGTCTTGAAGCCAGGTAGGTTTCTTGCTCCCATTGTCTCTGTACGCTCTGCTCATCTTGGGATCCTGGCAGGATCCTGGCTGTGGTTTGGCCACTCGCAGCACTCCCTGGAGCCAGTATGTCAGACTTCATACAGGGAAGGGCTGACTCTAGGTCCCCTGTTCACCAGGGTGTGGTGGGAGGGCAGGTGGCAGCATGTTGCAGGCCTGGTGAGCAATTCTTAAGGAGATTGCCCTCCTGCTCACAGCCACACTGACTGAGTTGGCCAGCTGCTCCCAGAATATTATTGTTATTTATTAAGTGCCAACAGAGAACTGGGAACAGAACCGGGCACAGGGTAGGGTCCAGTCCTTGCCCCATGGTTTCTGGGTGTGTATTCTGTAGGACATGACCCTGTGTTAGGGCACGGCAGGCCCCAATCTTGCAGGCAGCATAGGCTCAGCAAGTGCCCTCAGCATCATGTCAACAGGCCAAGCATGCCTTGGGGGTTTACCTACGAACAAATGCCAGTGCTGAGCTCACTTAGCATTGCCTATGCTTCCCAGCATTGTTAGCCTGACTCCTCACTCATGCGCCAATGCATTGTCGTTCCCTAGTAAAGATGAACCAAAGGATGCTGGGTCCAAACTTCATGGGAGCGTGGGATTACACAGGAAGGAGGTGAGGGGATTTTGGGAGGAGGGGGAATAGCATGGAAGAGGCAGCTGGATTCACTAGGGAAGTGGGAAAGGAAAGGGAAGTGGCTGGGGTGGGGCAGAGCTGGGCCTGGACTTAAAGGTGAAGAACTTGGTAAGGAAAGGCAAGTGGAAGGCAGTGAGGATGGCGCTGTGCTGGCATGGGCCAGAGGCTGCAGTAGTGGAGGCACAATATCCAGAGGGCATGGCACAGAGGGCTCCTTCCCACCTGGTCCCACCAAAGATTTGGCCTCTGCAAACAGCACTGGTGGGACCAGCACTGGACTGTCTGCTGTTCTGGTGTCCACATTGTAAAAACAATGTTGAAAAACTGGAGAGGTTGCAAACAGGAGCCACAAAAATTATGCGAAGGCTGGAGAAAATGCCTGGGTTCTGTCAGTTTTTCAGTCAAGCTGTTTAGTTTGTCTAAAGATGATTGAGAGGTGACTTGACTACACTGTCACACTTCCCCCCGTCTCCTCCCGGCTGTCACTGCAACCTCTCTCAGTGTCTCTCCCCCTGCCCAATCCCTCTCAGGTTTCTTTCCTTTTCCCCCCCATCCCACTCAGTCTCTGTCCTCCTCATCACATCCTTTGGGGCTTTCTTTTCTCCCTCACTGGCCAAGGCCTTCTTGCCCTGCCCCACCTTCACTTCCCTCTGGATTTGGATGCTGCTGCAGGCTTTGGGCTGTCTCCTCCTGGTTCCTCTTTGGTTCCTTCTCCCCCTTCAGTGCACTCTCCCATACCCCCCCAGCAGGGCAGCCCTGTTCTCTCGCTCCAATCCAGCCCCTCTTCTAGCCATGCCAGTAGCTGCTGTCCTGCAGCAGCTCATGAAGGAGGGAAATGCAACAATGTTGGTGCCTGGGGCAAGGCTACAGTCAGTACCACACGAGAGTAGGGCCCAAGGGACCAGCCAGCATGCATGGGTCTGTGGCTAGATCCTTGGGGACGTCCCAGTGAGTCAGTCCTGATTCCTTGTCCCACTCATCTACAAATATGTGTATGCAGAGCAGGGAGGCAGCGCACAGACTTGTGGCTGTGCTGGCAGCCAGATGCATGGAGAGCTGCCCTCTGGCGGCATTTGGAGCTGATGTCTCCTGGCAGAGGCTGGGGAGAGGCAGCCAGGGGCACTAAGGCCCTGGGACTAGCTGTGTGCGAGTCTTACCTGCTGCCATTCTTGGCTGTGTATTTGTTTCCCCTGTGATTTGGTTTGGGCTGGAACTCACCCTGGTGCAGCAGAGACAGCAGCTGAGAGATTTGCTGTAAGACAGGAAGAGTCTGTTGCTTGCATGCAGTCACCACTCAGGATGCTTCCTGTCAGGATGTCCCTGTCTCACTGGGCTGGCTTTTTATAGTGTTTCCTTCTCTTGCACATGGTTTGGCATTCCCCCTTGGAGACTGTGCATCAGAAGAGTGAGCAAACGGCCTCCCTGTATCTTCCCCCGCCCAGCGCCCTCAAGCCCCAGCGCCCGCAGCTCTGCACATCCCTCACTCCCTTCGCAGCATGGACTGTATTCAGCTCCTCCTACACTTGGGAGAACATCACTCCATCTCTACCATGATCCAGGGTGACCAGATGTCCCAATTTTATAGTGACAGTCCTGATATTTGGGGCTTTGTCTTATATAAGTACCTATTACCTCCCCCCATCCCAATTTTTCACACATGCCATCTGGTCACCCTCCTCCCATCTCCCCCTCTCTGTGTGGCAGCCCCCCATCCCTACCTCAGCTCCCTGGCTGTCCCTGCAGAATGCACCCAGTCAAGGGAGGGAATTTTGGTACCCCATCCCCTGTCAGCCCCTCTAAGCCCTTGACATGCCCCAGCACTCTCCCAAATCTGCCTGCCATCCTGGGTAAGGAGAGCCTGGCTCCAGGCTGTAACCTGGAACATTTACCCAGACAGGACGGGTCAAAATCCATCCTCAGTGAGCAGTCTCCGTGCCCACAGACTCACAGGAGACCACGACTGTGGCCCTTCAGTCTAACCCAGCAGAGAGTCAGCTCCTACCTGAACAGGAGGCGACTCCATAGCGAGTTCTCCCGTGGGGTTCTGCTCAGCAAGTGCCACCATGGACAGCCTCACCAGACTTCTCAGGAGGTGCTGGTGGGGATGGGCGGCCCTGGGGCCCACATCTGACTCGGTAGTTCTCTGCCTCTTCAGAGTCATGGCTGAGGATTGGTTAGTTGGCAGTGGGAGGCCACAGTTCTGTTCTCCCAAAGGCCTCAGTTGTGGGTTCGCTAAGCTTTTGGAAGGGGTCTGTGCATCTTGAAGGTTTGGGCTCTCTTTGGATGCATTTCTTAGCCTGTGCGGGTGGAAGGGCCTGCATTGGATTGCAGGGAGATTGAAAGCATCTCTTTGTTCAGCTGGACCTTTCTGGTTTCTAAGGGTCCTGTAAAGTGTGGGTGTTAAATGAAATGGAGTCTGCAATGGCTCATCCCAGGCACTTTCCTTCAGCAAAGCTTCTTCACAGGAGTGAATTTGCTCAACTTCGCTCTGCACCGCTTGCCTGTTTCTGAGTACAGGGACTAAATATATGTCAGTTTTCTGAATGTGTTTCTGGGGCTTCTTGAGCTGCTGCTGTCTGTGGGCATGTTCTGCTTCCCGGCAGTTGTAGGCCATGTTATCTTTCTTCTCTCGTTTGCAGATAGACACAATTAAAGCCAAAATAAGAAGAAAAGTGCCTAATAGCACAGCAAGGCAGATAACAGTCACCATGGATGGGCTCAGCCTCTGAGACGCCTGGGCTGAGTTTGTCAGCTGGTCAAGATGATTTCTGAAAGTTAACTGCACAAGGGCTTTAGCCTGCAGCGGTGAGTTCCCTAGATCCCGCACCAACACCCCCAGTTCCCATTCACTTCCAATGAGACTGCTGGCATTGCTGCTGTTGATAAACACTTGCCCTGACAGTGGATCAAGGACAAACAAACTGGCATCATTCCCACTCAGGATGTCATAGTGGAGGTCCCCATTCAGGCCAGAATCTGCATCACTGGCAGCAAAGGTGAATAGCAGGGGAGCGTTTGAACTGGGTGTCGGTGTCATGGTGGTTACTGCTGTACCTTGGGGGTTGTGGTGCCCTGAGGATGTCCACAGGCATCCAGTCTGTGCATTGACTAGAACAGTGAGACTTGCTTTGCCCCCCACCAGCACTGGCTGCATGATCACTGGGGGATTATCATTCCTATCAAGCAAACTAACCCTAACAGAGACATTGGACACAAGTTTGGGGTGACCCCCATCTTCTGCTTTCACTAGGAATTCAAGACTTGTCATTTGTTCATAATCAAAAGCTCTGAGTGCAAACATTTCACCAGTTTTGGAATCAACAGAGACTAAATCTGAGACAAGGGAGTCCTGGATGCTATATGTGACTTTTCCATTAAAACCTATGTCAGCATCATGGGCTTTGACAGTAATCAAGTAGGATGGAGGCACATTATTCTCAGCAATGGTGACATCATATGTAATTCTTTCAAACAATGGTGGGTTGTCATTGACATCACTGATGCATATAGTGAGGTGTTTCCTCCTAGATAAGGAGAGGTTCCCATTGTCCTGGACCGTTAATGTCAGATTATATTCTGCCCACCTCTCCCTGTCCAATATGGCATTGGTCAGCAGAATATAAGTGTATGTGTTGGTCCTTTTCAATTTGAAATGCTCATGTCCTTGACTAAGATAGCAATGCACCTGTCCATTGTTTCCTGAATCAGGATCACTTGCGGTCACCAGAGCAACAAAGCTGTCCTTAGGAAGAGCTTCAGATAGCAGGGGCCCCTGGGCAGCCCAAGTGATGTGTACATCTGGGGCATTGTCATTGACATCCAGAACCTTGATAAGGATCTTGCAGTGTGCTGGCATAGGGTTGGCTCCTCGATCCCTGGCTTGCACATCAACTTCATAGGTATGATTTTCTTCATAGTCCAGTGGGTGTCTCAGAACTACACTGCCTGTCTTGGCATCAATGCTGAACATGTTCAACACCTCTAATGGAGCATGTTTACTGAGTGAGTATTCTATCTCCCCATTGGGACCCTGGTCCGGGTCGGTGGCTAAAAGGTTTATAAGAATTGTCCCAGGCAAAGTATCTTCCCAGACTTCCACTGTCAAAGAACTCTCTGCAAACACAGGGCTGTTATCATTGGAGTCTAAAACAATGACCCTCACTAAGGCTGTGCCTGATTTTGGTGGGTCTCCATGATCAAAGGCAGTCAGTATTAGATCAAAACAAGAGCGGAGCTCTCTGTCCACTTCTTTAACAACCACAAGTTCTGCATGTTTAGTTCCATCCGATCCAGAGATTACATCTAAAACAAAGTGATCACTGGCTGATAATGAGTAAGAGCAGAGGGCATTGGAGCCAGTATCTGGGTCGAGGGCTCGATCCAGTGGTATCCGTGTTCGTAAGGATGCACTCTCTGATATTTCTAATTCTAGCTCAGGTTTTGGAAATTGGGGTGCATGATCATTAACGTCCAAGACCTGAATCTCCACATGGATTAAAGCCAAGTGTTCAGCAGCCAGAACATCAAAAGAGACAAAGCATGGATCATTGTGCTTGCATAGCTGCTCTCTGTCCAGCCGTCCTGCCGTGCTAAGCAAGCCATCTGCAGACCCAACATGGATAGGGAGCTCCTTGGGGAAATGCAGCTGCTGGAAGGTCTCTACTCGTTCACCTCTCTCCTCCCAGCTCAAATCCTCAGACAATTTCCCTAGCACAGTTCCACTTGGCACTTCTTCTAACACTTCGTATTGCACTGTAAAGGGGGCCACCTCCTGGCAATCCACACAGAAGAAAAAGTGCCAGCATAACACTGAGAATTGAAGCAGAAAGCGTGACAGCAAAAGCATGCTTCTGAGAAAGCCAACCACACTGCTGCTCAGCCCCGATACAGATGGCTTTGTCCTCCAAACTTTGCACACCCAGACCAAGCTTAAAGAACCTGCAAATCATTTCTGTTTTCACCCAAGGACAGTCCCATTTCCAGATACCGTCAGTGCATGTTACCAGCTGAAGGAGGAACAGAAATCCCAGGAAAGTTACATTGAGAAAATCCCCACCTTTTCCACAGCGCGCAGATGAACAGGTAAGAGATGCAGCTGCTATCCAAGCTGAAGAACCTCAGTGTGGGGGGCAAGAGAGAGGAGTTTTTGCAAGTACTGGCTGACTTTGCAATCTGCCGCCTGCCAGCACTGGGAAGCAGAACAACGGCTGTTTCCTAGGGAAACCCCACCTACAGGAAAAGGGAGGAACAAGAGTGCTGGCACAATGCCTGCCCAGTAGTGGTGAGCTTTGGGGTTAGCTGCTGTGTCGCTCTGGGAAAGGTTTGGACATTCATAGAGTTTAAGGCTAGAAGGAACAATTTGCCCTCCTGCAGAACACTGGCCAGAGAACCTCCCCAATAATTCCTGCATCAAACCCATAGTTTCTGTGTGACGTACAGCAGATCTTTGACAAAGACATCCGCTCATGACTTAAGGACTGGCAATGACGCAGAATTCTCTGCATCCCTAGGTAAGGTGTTCCAGTGGTTAATTTCCACCACCGCGAAAAATGTGAGCCTTGGCCTGAACGCATGGAACAATCTGTGTGGTGCAGAGTCTGAGCAAGCCCCATGAATGGAGAGAAACAAGCACCTGAGAGTGTGAGTCACAAATGCCAGCACTCTAGGGAGGAGCCACCTCAGCTAGCCAGTGGGAGATACTGACAAAAGCCCCACAGCTCTCATGCTGCAGGAGGCACCTGTCTCTTCAGTTCACAGCCAGGAACCCTCTTCAGAGTTAGGTGCCTTATGCCATTTTAGCAAGCAGCTGGGGAGAGAGAGGAAGGCGTGCTTCCTTTTGAACTTTAGCCCAGTGGTTAAGGTAGTCACCTGAGGTGTGAGAGACGCCTGCTTCAAGTCTCCTGTCCTCCTGAGGGCAAGAAGGAAGTTGAACAGGGACCTGCCGCCTCTCAGGTGAATGGGCTAAATGCTGACCTAACCAGTCTGTAATGAGGCTCTCTCCTGTTGAAGCTGGTGCACTGTGGATAAATAATTAGAGAGTCAGGGAAGCAGAGGGACAAGATTCTTGGTCGCTCACATGCTGAGTGAGTGTTCTAAACCCCAGACTACAGGATCTTTTGCATGCGTGTGCACTTTCTCTTTCTGCCCCACCTACTGATAATACTCTACAATTCACCCACAAGCTCATAGCCCCCCCATACCCTTCCTGTGCAGCTCCAAATATACCCCACAATTCTCTCACCTGGGCCTGCTTGATTAGCTCTTCTGGCCAAGCTTCACTGCTGTCCTTCTCCCTTCAATATTTCAGCCACCACCTCCATCCCTGACCCTCTCTGCTCTTGCTCCTTGGCACTGTGAAACCCCCTAACAATGCCCCCGCTAAACAGCAGCCATTATCCCTCACAGTTGTTCTTGATCCAGATGTCATTAGCCCCCCAGTTCTATAATGCTCTAGGCGTGTGTGCCTCTATGCAGGGACTGCAGGCTCCTGCTGTCTTCACCTTCATCCTCTCTTCACCCCTTCTGACTTGGGCCCGACCCTGTGTCCTACTTAACTTTGTGCAGATGAGCAACGTCAGTGACTTCAGCTTCTCCTGTGCATGAAAGTGCATATGGGGATTGGGCTCTGCAGCTTTTAACACCCACTGTTTCTCTGACAGAGTCAGGCAAGTGATACAGAAATAACACTGAACTCTGCCCTGCCTCACTGCCTCCAGCCCTGCCCCCACACTGCCGAGCCCTGCACTGACCCAGCCACCTCACTCAGCTAGGGCCCCCAACCCAACCTGTCCTTCCTTGGCACCAAAATCTTCCCTTTCTCCTGACACCTGGCTCTCCCTACATTGCCAGCACCACCAGCCGCCACCCTTCCCCACTGCATCACCTCTGCCTGGCAGCCACCTCTTCACTTGAGCCACATCACAGCCTGCTC
>ML675630.1:20733910-20843106 GCA_007922155.1 Mesoclemmys tuberculata | reverse complement strand
TATGTAACTCCTGCCTTTGGGGAAGCTGGGTGGTGGGGCCAAGTGGGAGCAGGGCCTGGGAGGGAGTCAGGGTGGAGCATGGGCAGGGCCTTGGAGGGGAGAGGTGGAGCAGGAGCTTCCAACAGTCCTCAAGCCATCACTCCCCCACCCTCCCCACAGCAACAACAGGAACTGCCCCCACCACTACAAGAGCAGAGATGGTAGTCACTCAGTCCAGCAATGAACTTCTTCACCCATCTGATGTTCTCTCCCAGCAGCAGTGATGGTCTTCCGCCTCCAGGCAGGAACAACAGCAGCAGGTTCCAGCTGGCCAAGAAAGGCCCCTCACAGGTGGTAGCAGCAGCAGTGGTGTGGCCCCTCACTCTCCGCAGGGAGGGAGGAAGGCAGGCCAGCACAGCCCCCAAATAGTGGTAGCAGCAGCAAGGAGTGCAGGGGGGTCTAGCCCCCCCAAAGAGAGTACTAGCTTGAAGGCCCAGGTATCAACCCCAGGAGCACCAAGTCCTTTTTCCCCTGGTACTGAGCAAAGGTTACTCCAGGTTAATTAATACACCTGGAGCCAAGCAAGGCCCTGCCTATGACTTGTTAAAAGCCTCCCTTCCAGAGAAAGGGTGGTTGGAGTTCTGGGAATGAGGTGAGCTATAAGAGATGTTTGAGTAGGTAAGATGCTGTTGAGCTAGGAGAAGGAGAAGGAGAAGGAGAAGAACCTGGTAGGAGAGAACCTTGCAGGTACAAAGACTGGGGGAGGGAAAAACCCTGCCAGAAGAGGGCAAAGGACCTTTCCCAGGCCTGGAGGCCTAAGGGAAGAGACCCTGCCAGAAGGGGAAGATTGAACTGGGCATATGGTTTGCGCACTACCATGCCCAGTGGGGCTGTTGGGTCAAGAACCTTCCCTGGCAGGGAGGCCAGGAAGGGCCCTTGTCTGAACAGGATATGGACATTGTCAAGAGGCATGGGGAGGTAACCCAGGGAAGCTAGCAGCTTTTCTGAAGCCACAGTGTGATGCTCCTATTTGTAGGGTCCCTGGGTAGGGGCCCAGAATTGACAGTGTGAATGGTGCCCCACCACCACCAGCCATTCAATGGATGGGGAAAAGCCCCAGTGAAGACACAAGGGTCTATGAGAACCATAGACAGGACTGGGAGCCATCAGGGAATATCCATCTTAGAGTGGCTGTATTACACTCACCCACCATTTGAGGGTGGAAGAACACAAAGGAGTGAAACACTTCCCTGACCTGCCACTAGAAGGAAGAGCTGGACCCACTGAGGTAAAGGAAGAGTTTTGTCAAAACTGATATCAGGGGAGGGATTTGTCAGCTCAGTGGACTAAGCATAAAAAAAGGGGGAGGAGGGCTTGTGTCTTTTTTTCCCCTTTGCCATAATGGATGATGTGGTGAGGATACTAACACAGGCCACAGTGGCCCAACAAGAAGCCACCAGGCCCCAGATGACCCCCCCAGCAGGAATCAATGCAGAAGCAACATGAGAACAATCAATTACTCCTGAGTTAGGTGACCTAGGACCGAGCCCTCCTGCAAGAAGTGATGGACCAGCTAAAGACCCTGAACACCGTAGCTCATGGGTCCGACAGAACGCAAGGCTAGAGAGCCACCAGCTACCTGCCAAAGATGACTGCGGAAGATAATGTGGAGGCATACCTTCTGATTTTGAGAGGACAGCACTGTGCAAGGCTTGGCCCCAGGATCAGTGGGCCAGCATTCTTGCCCCTTTTCTGGGTGGAGAAGCCTAGAAGGCCTACCATGACATGTCCACTGAGGCCACAGTTGACTACGCACAGCTCAAAGCAGAGATCCTGGTCCAATCAGGAGTAACAGTGGTCATGAGAGCCCAGAGGTACCATGAGTGGAGGTACCAGGAAAGCAATCACCCGAGGTCCCAATTGTTCAACCTTGCCCAGTTTGCATGGAATGCCTGTGACTTGAAGTCCACAGTCCGGAAGAGATCCTGGTTATTAACTTGTGGACTCTGGGAGTGCTATTACGCTAATCTTAGGGAAATTAGTCAAGAGGAGTCAGCTGATGCAAGCCAAACGCATGGGGGTGACCTGTGTCCATGGGACTGTTTGCTATTGTAGAAATAACCAAACAGGCTGTCCCTGGGGTGGATTGGGGAGACTGCACGCTTTATTGTTGCCAGCTCATTCCACCTCCATGCCAGGAGTGAGCAACAAGGGGTTACTTTACAATTCTTTTATATACATTTTCAGCAACTCCCCATAGACCCTTATTTGGTTACATTAACACCTATAAAATGAATATTACCAACTCCATAATAAATACAATTACATCCACCCCTGTTTGTTATTTACAGGATTACCGTGCAGAGGTCAGGCACATCACCTTAAAACCTATAAATTTTACGCTAACATTCTTTGAAGTAGAGGCATGCCAGGGGGAGAAGAAAAACAGTTTTCTTCCCACCAATGCTTTATGCAGTAATGGTGATAATGCTTTTATTAGCCTTATTCCCAGCAGATGGCCAGGAAGGGAGGAAAAGAAAAGCAATAACAGACTTTAACTAAGATTCGTCCCAATTAGCAGAAACAAGGTTTACACTTTCCTTGAACCCGTTCCCTGTAGTTTAGGCCTGACTACTTGTCCAGCTTTTAACTCTTTACTCTCCTACAGCTACCATTCTCTACCCCACCATTCTGGTAGAAATTGGGCTTGAGAAAAATGTCACCAAGGTTACTGCAGGGGTAGTCCCTAAGCTCCCATAGCCTGTCCTCATAGGAAGGGATTTCCTAGGGTTTGGAAGCCTACTCCCACTGGAGGGATTGGAAGAAAAGGGGGATCCTGAAATGCATGAATACTCCTCAGCCAAAAGTACCCCCAACCCCCACCCCGATGTTCTCTGAGATAGCTCAGGATCTGCTCCCCGTTCCTGGAAGGCCAGAAATACCAAGGGGGAAAGGAGGGCCGCTAAGGCTTTAGGTACCCAGATTCTGACCCAGGGCCAGAAGGCTGCCCTCATAGGCAGGCAGATGCGGGCAACACGTAGGGGTTGAGCCTAGCCCACAATCACCTCACTGGGGGATACCTAGGAGTGGAGAAAACCCTGGCACAGATCCTACAGAGGTTCTTCTGGCTGAGAGTGCATGAGGAGGTCCAGTGCTATTGTGCCTCTTGCCCTGAGTGTCAGCTACAGAGTTCTTGTTCACACTTACAGGTTCCTCTGGCTCGCCTGCCAATTATTGAGGTCCCGTTTGAGAAGATACCTATGGACCTGGTGTGGCCCTTGGAGAAGACAGCCTGAGGCCATCAACACATACTTGTTTTCCTGGACTGTTCCATCCAATATCCAAAGGCTGTTCCCCTATGGAACACTGCCTCTAAGACGATAGCAACAGAACTAGTAAAGATCTTTGCCAGAGTAGGGCTACCTAAGGAGATTCTGACAGATTAAGGAACCCCCTTCATGTCAAAACTAATGAAGGGCTTATGTGAATTGCTTGACATATGGACCCTGTGGACTTCTGTCTACCACCCACAGACTGAAGGCTTGGAAAAATAGTGAATCACTGCCAGCGTTGTCTTTTGTGTAGAGTCTAGAGTACCAACTGGTCTGGGATAGGTGTCTGGTCTCTTGGTCCTGGAAGCAACCTAACTCTGAAGTGATTTTTGTTGTGACCTTTTATCACAAGTCCAGTTTATCTGGGTGGCAAGATAGATTGGAGAGTTTGAAGTACTGTTTGTGACTCCCTGGTGAGACTAGTATAGTGACACAGGAGTTCACATTTGTTCCTGGCTTGATGAAATCTAATCATAGAATACACCATCAACTTGTGGCATGTGCCCTGTTTCTGACGGTCTGTCCTGAGGTCGGCACTCATAGTTGTGAGCCACTCCAGACAGTGTGACAGTGTGCACTTCAGCAGTGTCTGGAACTCACACACTAGGAATCCATCATCTGCGTCCCCACTTTCATCCAATGCTGGGAGGTCCAAATTCTTGAGGACAAAAAAAAAATGTGACAGTTACTAGGAACCCTTGCAAAGACTGCAGCCTGACCCATTTCATAAGGCTGCTGAATTTCAGCATTGAGGGCATGTGGGCTGGTGGATAAAACCACAACATGGTGAACAGCTGAATGGCTTTTCCCTTGGGAAGCTGATGTGATCTGGTGCCCTTCTGACCAGGGCCTGAAGAGACTCCCTGAGGCTGTGCTATGCCTCTGGTCTCCCCTGGGATCTTTTGGAAACCTAGGTGGTAGTGACTGTGCTAGAGACAGAAGGAACTTGTGTCTCTTTTGTGGCTTTCTCCAAGTTCTCACTGAGTTCATTCCATAATTGCACGGTGAGTTCAGAGGTGAGTTTCTACCACCACATGGCCTCTGCTTCTGGGAGGTCAAGGAACACCCTGCCATGCTCATATACCCTATTAACAGAGTAGAATTGTGTCTTCCTCTTCCTCCTGCTCTGAGCAGTGCCAGCCTGGCACTCCTCCTTCTGCCTCCATCTAGAGAACAGATTAATGGCTGGAAGCACTATGACAGGTGTAGCTCTGTCCTCCATCCCCAAGCCTGACAAAGTTCATCCCATCAAAAAATACACATCACCTCCTCCCTCTAGCCTCCTGAAGAGGTATGCCCAGTCCTCTTCCTGTCTCCTCTGCCTTGACCAGGGCAACTAGATCTGTTGCTCTGTCTTCTGTCTCCAACGCACACTATCATCACAGTCAGTGTATGGAGATGTGTGCTGCAGCTATGAGAGACAATGGGTGTCTTCATAAACTTAGCCCTGCCTGTAGAACAGTCAGCCTGGGTCTACACTACACACTTAGGTTGGGATAACTACATTGCTCAGGGGTGTGGAAAATCCTAACCCCCCAGTGTAGACAGTGGTATGTCCCAGGGAGATGGAGTAACTACTTTGATGTGAGAAGCTTTCCCATCGGTGTAAGTAGCATCTTTGGTAAGGTCTGGTCAACACTGCAGATCGGTACTGGTATAACTACATCACCCAGGGCTATGAAAAATCCACAGCCCTGAGCGACACAGTTCTACTGAGCTAATCCCCCGTGTAGACAGTGCTACATCTCCACCTCTTGTGCAAGGTAGATGAGCTATGCTGATGGGAGTGCTCTGTCCCATTGGCTTGGAGTGTATTCATTAAAGTGCTACAGCAGTGTAGCTGCGCAGATGCAGTGCTGTAAGTGTAGAGAAGCAGCACCTGCGGGAAGGTATGGGAGCCTTGTTCGGGATTTTGAAAATTTAAAATGAGTAGCCATTGCCTTATACATGGCTCTGCCTCTCCCATTCATCCTCTTAATGCACAGGACACTTTGGAGCTGGTCCCACCACTTTCTGAAAATGCCATATGCAGCCAAAGGAGCCAACCCACCTGTGTAGGCATTTCACTGCCAATTTCCCACAGATTTGGCCTCTATCTTGATCAAGTAACCTGTGAGAAGAGAGCTTTTTACAAATTTTTTTTTAATAATAAGGAATATTCATAAACAATCACAGAGAACAAAATGAAAACATGCCTACTGCTCCTATCATAACACTCCTCCTAGTACACACAACCCTCCTGTTGGAGGGAGGTTTCTAAACACTTAGAATTAAATTAACACAGTCCCATTCACAGATTGTCAAGGGCCTGATCCTAGTCGACTGAAGTCAGTGGCATATATTTCATTGACTTAAATGAGCACGGGATGAGGCCTCAGGACAGGAATGAGCTAATAAGTTAAGACAGAAATGACTAATGTACTGATCAAATTTCATTTAACACATTTTATATAAGATCTAAAAAAAATATTTTCAGGCAAGTTCCATTGTTTATCGATATTCAGCATTTAACAATATCCTACTGAATTCTGAACAAAACCAGTTACTTGATACAGTTCTCAAGATTTAACATTAACCAATGTACACAAATCCATTCATGCTGTGCAGTGAAGGCATTTCAAAGGTCCAGTGTTAGCAGTATGCTATGTGCTGAATGCCTCAGGGAACGAGAGAGAGAGGGGCATTTGACACCTTGCATTTCATGTCCTGGGAAGTCTGGAGTTGCTAGTTCCTGCCTTGCATGGTGCCCCAGAGCGCCTTCTATCAATGATGTCCCACTCAACAGGGAACACTACTGGCCTCCAAAAGACCAGCGTCCCATGGGCCTTGAGCGAGACCTGGCCCAAGCTTGCAAAAGAGATAAAAATGTGCCCTGGGGTGCCAGGCTGCATGGAGCTCAGAGTCACTGGAATTGCTCAGCCTGAGCCTTACTGTTTCACAATACTGTACTGCAATGTGCCCTAAAGTGTTTTGATTTTTAATATTCTATGGAATATAGACTGTGATTAAACAATTTAGAAAAACAACATAGCATTATAAAAACCACCGCTTCCCAGTTGCATCCTTCCACAGGACAGAAATCAGGCTGCAGCATAACTTACAAGGACCATTGTGGGCATTGGCTAGAGCTATCAATCTAAGGAAGGGCTTCTTTCCCAAAGAAAATATAAGATTGAATTTAAAAAATGACCAGTGCCCCTTTTACCTGGGTTACTGGGGAAAGTCAGCTCAGATTTCTAAAACTGCTGAATCTTTTAAAAAGCAGTGACTGACCTCCTTTCAGTACTACAGACATTAATTAGAGCAGAGGATCTAATTTATTAAGTAGGCCAGGGTACAGGAGCCAGGTAAGCATCTCCCATTTCATTTCAATAGGTTTTGTGTAGCAAACTCCTTTAGGCTCTTGTACAGTGTCCAGCCCCATATACCACTGCTCTGAGTTTAAAAAGCCCTAGCAGTGCCCATATTGAACCATTAGCCCTATCAATTTATTTCCAGAACTTATTATGTAAATTGGAAACAGAATTGAGTTTTGTTTTAATAGAAACCCCTTGCTTCTGACAATCCGGCAATATTTAAATGACTTTCTTCTTTGACTTGCACAGGAAGAAGTTTGCCCTCCATAAACAGGGGCAATTTTTAAAGGATCTATGAACTTTGTAAAAATATCTGTCTTTTATAAAATAAACTAGTCACATTTTAACAGATGACATCAGAAATTAAAGTTAATAGATCTGAGGCTTCCTCACCCCTTTCCCTCAAAAAAGCCAAATTAAAGGCTCAAAATAAACATAAGCACTGTTAATATGCTCTTCAGACCCATTTGTGAGTAAAGCTAGGATCAGCCTTTTTATGCTGTTACTGTTTATCTATGTAAATTTATTCCCCGTTCTCAAAAAAGAAACTCTCAAATTTGTCAAAAAGCTCTTCAATTAATAAATCTCCATTTACACTAATGTGCCTTCCTTTGCAGTTCAGGACAAAAAGATTGTCTTGTTATCAGTCTGTGTGAAAAAACTCCATTTATCTTTTAATGCAGAGAATGTGTTAACATTTAGCCCATTATTATTTTTGAGTAATGTTTCAATAATGGGAAGGTTGGGCTTAAAATTCAATGCTTAGATTCTCTTAAGCTGCGAACTGAGCTTTGTGTTTCTGGTTTTGCTAACTCTTCGTAAAAGGAAGAATGAAATGCATTCACCGCTCGGCTCTGAGCTTGAATTCTGTTCAGACCTCTAAACCACAAGATCTGACCACGCTGTAATTCTCTCTCAGCATGGTCTATCTCTTCTGCACCTTCAGCAAGTTCTTCTTCAAGGATTTCTTCCTTTGGTGGCCCATGACCAAGTTCTGTCAGGAACTTCAAAGAGCTGTTTGGAATTGTTGTTATCAGCTGGCCCCACAGTAATGTTCCTATCCCTAGGAAAAGTGACCATAGCCACTGTTCTACTGTAAGCTCAGTACAACTAAAGGGCTTCCCACCAATCTCAACTATAAGTATCTGTACAACTAATGTACCACCTGTGATAGCACAAAAGATGGCATTACTGAATATTCCCTCGAAAACATTCCTTTCACCATGAACCTTTCGGGCGTTGATTTCATTACAAAGCTGCATTAACACAAATGTATTGAATACAATTGTATAATGCTTGGAGGGAGGGGAATGCAAAGGCGCATTTCTTCCGCTGTCAATATCAAAAAGCTTTTCACCAGTAAAAACAAGTGTAAAAATGACCACGAGCTGATAGAATGCATGACCCAAAATATATTTCATCATTGTGCGGGAGATTAGAGGTTTGTTTCTTCCATAAGGCTTCCGTAGCAAGAGAGACTCGGTTGGTTTTTCTGTAGCTAAAGCAAGAGAGGCAAATGTGTCCATGATGAGGTTCACCCACAGCATCTGCACAGCTTTCAGTGGTGAATCTTGTGTAATACATGCTCCTGTGAATGCAATAATTACTGCTACTACATTGACAGTAAGCTGGAACTGCAGGAATTTGGAGATACTGTCATATACATTTCTGCCCCACATAACTGCTTTAACAATGCTTGTGAAGTTGTCATCTGTGAGAATAATATCAGATGCTTCTTTAGCTACATCTGTTCCAGCAATGCCCATAGCAAAACCAACATCTGCTTTCTTTAGTGCTGGCGCATCATTAGTACCATCACCAGTTACTGCTACAACTTGTCTCTGTTCTGAGATAGTGCTGTCAATTATGCCTTTTACCAGTGTGTATTTGTCAGTGGGGGAGGATCTTGCAAGTACCCGAAGTGTTGGCCAAATCTTGTCTAGAAGCTCTTGTTTAATCTCTCCTTTTTCATTATGTATTAGTCTGTTGAACTCTTTCCCCTCTAAGCAAAGGAAGTTCTCCCCAGGATGCAGAATACCACATTTCAAAGCAATTGTGCGCGCAGTGTTAATGTTATCACCAGTAACCATACGCACTGTGATGCCAGCGTTCTGGCATTTTCTTATTGCATCAGGAACCTCAGGCCTCAATGGATCTTCAATGCCTACAACTGCAATACATGTAAGTTCCATGATAATATCATCTTCATTGTCCCACTTCGGTTCAGGCTGCCCAGCTGGGAAATCTTTGAATGCTAGACATATGGTTCTGAGTCCATCAGAAGCCATAGGTTCAACCACATTTTTTATAATATCATCATAGTCCTTTGATATGAAAGGTTGGGGTTTACCAGCAGCATTCAAGATTTTGTTGCATTTTTTAAGTACTAGCTCAGAAGCACCCTTGGTGAACATCTGGTAACTACCATCAGTGTTTTTCAATACCGTACTCATGGACTTTCTATCAGAATTGAAGGTGTATACTTTATACAGATTTTCTTCTGGTATTTTATTTCTTACAGCCTGATAATCCTGTTTTAAATCCAGAAGAAATCCCAGCAAGGCACATTCAGTTTTATTGCCAATCTGACGTGGCAAGCCACTTTCTTTTTCAGGAGGCAATATTTTGGAAGTGTAAGTACAATTCACAGAAATACCTGTTAAAAGATAGCTCAGAGTAGTCTGAGGAATTGATTCAGGTGCAGGAATAATTTTATGATGCATTTCACTGATGAAAGCCTGGACTACTGCCATTCTGTTCATGGTTACTGTTCCAGTTTTATCTGAGCAAATGGCTGTTGCATTGCCCATTGTTTCACAAGCATCCAAATGCCGCACTAGGTTATTATCTTTCATCATTTCCTTTACAGAGTAGGCAAGTGAGATAGTGACAGCAAGTGGGAGACCCTCTGGCACAGCCACCACCAAAACTGTAACTCCAATAATGAAGAACTTCACAAAATATTTTACATAAACTGGGGTGCACTGAGCAGTCCAAGAATGCTTCTGAATCAAGAATGTTTTAATTAAAAAATAAACCATAAGGACAACCACTGTGATTGTAGACATTGCCAACCCAGCTTTGCCAATCTGAACTGCTAATCTGGTAAGTTTTCCTTGTAGGACTGATTTTTCTTTTTTTGGCAAATTTGATTGTTTGTTGATTTTCTCTTCTCCATCACTGCCTTCTTCACTAGTGCTAGGGTGTACATCTGTGGCTGCATAATCCTGAGCTTTTGCTTTGTTGCTGTTCTCAGGAGTGCCATCTTGTTTTTCCTTTTCCTTTTTCTTTTTCTTTTTCTTTTTCACTTTCTCCTTCTCTAGTTCTCCTCCCACCCCAAGCAAAGTGAGAATAATTCCCGTCTGTGAGTTTACACCCACTGCAGTAATTACCATTCTTCCAGAGCCTTCCATCACATGGGTACCAGCAAGCAGCATGGGATCTCCACTCAAAGTCTTCTTAACATGATGAGATTCTCCTGTGAGTGAACTCTCATCCATTCTGAGGTCATTCCCTTGGAGAAGCACACCATCAGCTGGTAGAAGGTCACCATATTTCATATGCACAATATCCCCAACTACTATGTCATTTATGGGTATTTGGAAGACTTGACCATCTCTGATGACAGCAAACTTCTTTTCTTTTTCAATGCGACGCTGCAGCCCCCTAAATTGTTTCTCCTTGCTCCAGTCATTGAAAGCTGTTGCTAATACTACACAAGCTACTGACAAAAGAATAGCAGTTCCTTCAATCCACACCATCTCACTTTCCCCCTCATCAGCAGCAACATGGTCATCTACACACACTGTCGTTTGCCCTCGTGGAGGTTTATAAAAGGAAAGTCCTAATGATACAATGGCTGCAATTTCCAATATAATTAATGTTACATCCTGTAATGCTTCCCATATCAGCTGAAAGAATGATTTAGGTTTTTTAGGGGGTATAAAGTTCTTCCCAAATACTGCTTGTCTTCTCTCTACATCTAACTGGTCCCCTCTTATCCCTTCTTGGGGAGATGTTTTGAGCCGTGTACAGATTCCAAAGACATCTCCATAACTTTCTTTTATTTTCTTCAGCGCATCCACAGATCGTAGCTCCATCAGGGCACGCAGCTCCACCAGAGTGATCTCGAAACCTTCTACTTCCTGGTGATCTTTCCTGGCCAGCACTGTCATATCTTGTGCAGGTGGGTTTCTAGCCATCTTCTTGCCTTCCTGTGACACACAGACCTTTAAAGGGGAGAAGATTGAGTCCATGAGGGACTCACCCTACACACTTCCTTCTATCTGAATATTTATAAGAGAAACAAAGTCCTTTAGTTGGAGATATAGAGAGTCACTGGAGCTGAGATCAGACACACACCTTGCCGCTTCTGCTGCACCTTGTCTCCTGTGCAGGGGGATATCCCCATTCCTGAGTAGTGAAGACAGGGAGTAAAGAGGCAACCACAGCCTGAGGGTGCATCCTACAGGACCTGGGCTGCTCTGTATCTGTTTACACCGCCACAGGAAGTGAGCTTCCCAGCCTGGGTAGAAAGACTTGCACTAGCAGGGCTAAAAGTAGCAGTGTGGCTGCTGGAGCTCAGGCTTTCAAGCCATTCGCCAGCCCAAGGTGCAACGTCGACACGGCTATTTTGAATGTGCTAGCTCATGTCCTGCTAGCACAAATCTGTCTGCCTGGGCTGAGAGACTTGCTCCCAACTGCAGTGTAGACAGATGTCCTCTGTGACTCACTTATTCTCTCCACAGTGCAGTCAGGATCAGCCTGCGCCAGCATAATTCACACTCCTTGCTGTCCGGTGTCCTCTTGGATAGCGATGGGAAGGGGTGTGAGGGATGAGGCACCAGCAGGGAGGTCTGGGGGCTGAGAAGGCATCACAGAGGGTGGGTGTCAAAGACACTATCCGGGGAAGGGAGCTGAGGAGGCATCATGTGGGACTCAGAGGATTTGACTGCACTGCTCACACCAACTGCCTCCAATGCCTCTCAGCTTCCCACTACTCAGGGCACCAGTAGGCAGGCCAGCACCTTGCCCCATCATGGTCCTACAGTTGCAGGGTAACAACAGGACACACTCCTGATCCCAACTTCCATATTGTCTGGGGAGGGGCCCCTTCATTTCACTCTGGAGAGGAACTTTAAGGCAGGGTGTGTGTGTGTGCATATGTGTGTGTGTGTGTTAGCATGTGCACGTGTGTGGAGGGGGCATTCCAGTCTGGGGAGGGGACCAGTAAAAATTCCATACAAAAAGTGGCATTAAGAGCCTATTAAGGTTAGGAAGGGAAGCATTCCCAGGCCGGGAAGAACCAACATAAAGATTGTGTACTCTGAGTCCTTATCATATACCCAGGGCATTGCAAAGACTGGGTTCCAGGGAGGATGGAGCTAGGCTGTTCTCAGTAGTAATAGATGACAGAACAAGGAGCAATGGTCTCAAGTTGCAGTGGGGGAGGTCTAGGTTGGATATTAGGAAAACTTGTTCCCTAGGAGAGTGGTGAAGCACTGGAATGGGTTACCTAGGGAGGTGGTGGAATCTCCATCCTTACAAGTTTTTAAGGCCCGGCTTGACAAAGCCCTGGCTGAGATGTTTTATTTGGGGTTGGACCTGCTTTGATGACCTCCTGATGTCCCTTCCAACCCTAATCTTCTAAGATTCTATGACTCCGAAGATGCCCAGATCACCCAAAAGGGAGGCTCTGCCTCTCCTCTGCACTGGCCCATGGAGTAGGCCTGGTGCACCAGGCTGCTCAAGAAAGGACTATGTGTCTCTGAAGAACAATCTGTCTACAAACTCCCCTTGGCAGGATAGTTCTACATCTACCCCTGCTCATGCAAGATCAGGCCATGAGCACTGATGGCATTGGGGAAAGACATTTAGTTCTTATCCAAACAGAAGGACACAGGAAGGCTGTCATGGAACCATTGTCTAACAGAATCAAGACATCATTTATTTTCTGTGTGAAAATTAAATTAAATCTAACCAACCTCACGCTGAAGAAAAGGGAGAATCTAATTTGTCCTTCTCCACAGGAATATTTCTGGCTATTTGTTGCTCTCTCCCCAATGGGTAGTGACTTCGGAAGCTGTTGAGAGTCAAGGTAAGTGTCACTTCTAATTTCCTGTAAACTATTAAGATGAAGAAAAGAGTGTTACTTATCAAGCTGGCCTCTGAATGCATGGCCTTTTCAGAGCACCACTGCATGACTCACATGCATGGCCACAAAGGCCCAGAACCATTCAAAATAGTAAGAACAATTAGCATCAGGTAATTAACTAATTGAATTGATTAAAAATATAATAGATTATCAAGGAATTCCAGGATCAGACTTAACAGCAATGATGGAAGCAGCAGCAAATTCGTGTTTCCCTGGATCCAGGATCCTAGCAATACTAAAAGAAATCACCTCAGATCCTAGAAAATGACAGTGCTGGAGAATACAGCTGTCACTGGAGAAGTGAATCTGCTAGAAGATTAGTCTGGATTCAGAATCAATGATGGATCACTTCTTCTGAACATGCCCTCTAGTAAGGCCCTACACAGATGTGGCCTTTATCAACTGAATAGCTAGCTCCACAGGAGTGATCAAACTGCCCTGCAATTCAAGGGAATCCATTCTTTCAATTACTCCTAGGATCTGAGAGGATGTCCACACCAGTACACAACTGGAGCTACCTGTTGGATCTCTCCTGAGAATTATAGTGCTTCTTTTTCTCTCTCCTGTGCATTGAAAGGAATCTCAGCTGATGGATCCAAGATGGATCTATTTTCAAAATGTTTATTGCAAGACTAACCTGATCTGTCTTGGACTCAGACCTTCTATTTCAGCCCATAAGATATCTGAATTACTTGGGTTCTGAGGATGCCATGTAAGAGAATGTCTGGTAGACCCCTGAGCCAACAAAATAACAGAAGGACTTAAATCTTATTTCCCTCTTTCTTGGGATGAAAATACTGCATCAAGCAACTTTGGACAAGTTATTCCTCACCAAGGCATTGGAGATTTTTACCATGACTACCAGTGAGCAACATTTTTGAGGGGAAAGAAGACCACTTCTCAACCCCATTTTCTTGTGTAAGTCAACATACAGTCCTAATCAAACAGTTGACTGGTGAAAAAGTTTAATAGTTGCCAGTAATTAGAGCCCTTCCTGACCAAAACAGCCAATGTGTCATTCGGGTAATGCCAGTGCCTTCAAACACACAATAGTCCAGGTGCCACTGAAGAAACTCTCTCTGAATATACTGGTCCTAGTCAACTACCACTCAGTGTCAAACCTCTAATTCCTGAGCAAGCTCATAGAGAAGCTAGCAAAGTCTAACTGAGGGCTAGTCTACTCTTAAAACTTACAGCGGCACAGCTGTATCAGTACAGCTGTGCTGCTGTAAGAGCATTTGTGTAGCCACATTAGGTCAATGGGAAAGAGCTCTACCAGCAACATAATAAAACCACCTAAATGAGCAGCATTAGCAGCATACCTAAATGAGGTATGTCAGCAGGAGAGCATCTCCCATCGACATAGCATTGTCCACACAAGTGGTTATTCTGGCAAAACTTATGTTGTTCAGGAGTGTGTTTTTTTCACACCCCTGAGTAACAAAAGTTTTGCTGGCTTGACTGCTAGTGTAGACAAGTCATAAAAGCTCATCCAAGCAAAGCCAGTAACTTGGGGCTGGTCTTCACTGGGAACTGTGCCCTGGGCTACACTACAGAATTACATCGTTATGACTACATCACTCAGGGGTGTGAGTAATACACACCCCTGAGCAACGTACTTTTACTTACCTAACTGCTGAAGCAGACAACACCATGTCGGCAGGAGAGCGTCTCCCATCGACATGGCTACCACCTCACAGGAAAGCTGTCTTCCATTGGCTTACAGCGCCTTTACCAGAAGTGCTACAGCAGCGCGTCTACATCAGTGCAGCTGTGCCGCTGCCAGTTTGTACTGTAGACCCCTACTCACATCAGCGTAGCTACGTCTCTGAGGGGGCCCAGTGTGGCCTCACAGTGCCCAAGCTGCCTGGCCCAACCTGGTCTGATGGTGCCAAATCACAGCCTGGCCCAGCTGGTCTTTCAGTGCCCAACATGGCCTCACAACGCCCAGCACGGCCTGGCCTGACAATGATTAGTCTGAATGGATGATGCCCAAACCAGCTTCACAGTGCCCAGTGCAGCGTGGCCTGATAGCGACCAGCACAGCCTGGCCTCATGGTGCCAATCCAGCCTGAAAGTGTCCCGACCTGGCAGTGCCCAACCTGGCAGTGCCCAGCGTGGCCTAGCACGACAGTGCACAGAGTGGCCCGGCCTGGCAGTGCCCGGCCCGGCCCGGCCTGGCAGTGCCCGGCCCGGCCCGGCCTGGCAGTGCCCGGCCCGGCCCGGCCTCGCAGTGCCCGGCCTGGCCTCGCAGTGCTCAGCAGTGCACGGCCTGTCAGTGCCAAGTGGGGCCCTGCCTTGCAGTGCTCAGTGGTGCCTGGCCTACCTGCCAACAGTGGCCAGTAACTGCAAGAAGATGCTGTGGTTGAGTCTGAGACAGTCTGAGCAGCACCGGCTTCCAATCAGGCCCAGTGAGGGTGTGGCCTCCACAGCCCTGGGCCTGATTGGAAGGGGTGGGGCATGGTTACAGCCCCAGGAGAGCGCCAAGGCAGGAGTTGGAGCACTGGGTGTAATACAGGGGGGTTCATCAAACAACAAACCAGTGAATGCAGCATCAGCGGGGAAGTGCTGTTCACAGCTATTGTGTGTTCTCACCCTTACTCCAGGGCCCAGCTCAAAATTTCTAGATTCATAACATCGAGCCTTGTGAGGGAGCCTCTCTAAATTATAATCTTGCACACACCCATCTCTACATCTTCCCTCCTAAGAAACCAGTTAGCTCTTATATAACAGCTAACAACTATCCAATAACACAAACATTAAATTCTCAAGCCAACTAGTACTTTGCCATAAACTACAATCCATAAACCCAACGTATCAACTACCTAGAGAGGAGAGGTTACCAGCATGTCACTCTGGAGTGAGTCTTAACTACACACTTTCTTCACATAATCCTTCTCTAGGCAGGTTAGCAAGTCTCCATAAATCTTTCAGGATGTTTAATCTTCTGCTCTGATCTTCTCTGTATCAGCCTTTCCTTAGAGTCTGACTTGTTCTCTTGTTGCTTGTCAGTTTTTTCTTTGTACATTGATGATAAACACTCAGCCATCTGATAAACACCAGAGTCCACATCTTCTGTCAATGTTTTGGAACTTTCTGGGATTACTTAGATCCCTTTGATTATGCCGAAATGTGTCCCCATGGTCCGTCTGGACTACATCAGACCTTGGATACAGCTGTTCTTTAATGGCCCCAAGTATTAGATTTCTCAAGGTACACTCTGTCTCCTGGGCTAAGAGATGGGAGATCAAAGGCTCATTTGTCAAAATAATATTTCTGTTTCTATGATTCTGTCATCATCTGTATGATTTCATTGTTATGAAATTTCAGCAAATTATCAGTGATTGGTAAATTAGATCTGATCCTTCTTACTAACAGCTAAGCTGGAGGAGAGTCATCTTCCAGAAGCGTACTTCAGTAAACCAATAAAGCTTTATGCAAATCACTCTTACTGTCAAATGTCTTGTTCACATGGCTCTTTACTATCCATATAGACATTTCCACAAGTCCATTTGGTTAGGGATAATTTGGACATGATGTTTTGTGATAAAAATCCCAATCTATGGCAAATTGCCTAAAATCTGCACAGGAAATTGGGACCCTGCAGACTTCATCTAGCATCCCAAGTCTGGAAAATATTCCTTTCATGCCAGTTATCACTGACTTACTGCTAGTACTGTGCAGTATGCAAATTTCTGGATACAGAGAATAATAATCTGTGACTATAAATAATACTTTGGTTGCCAGGTAATTTCAAGCATAAAAAGCAGTTTCCTACTGGATTAGTAATGTCATGATTGATCCACGGCCAATACAGCACATCTCTTGCTTTTTGTTTGCACATTTCAATTCCTAAATGACCCTCGTAGCATTTCTTTTTAGAGGCGTATTGGTATCATTGCTGACCTTGAAAATCACCCCATCTATCACAGTAAATTCATGTCTGCAATTCTGTAGTCTGTTATACCTGGACAGCAACTGCTTATTTCTTCAGGCCTCCCTTTAATGATCACTTCTTTAAGGATCCCCAAAGACTCATCTTTCCCCATTTCCCCTCTTATTTGTTGCAGTTCTTTGTTAGCTATAGAAATTGACTTTACAATCAGATAGGATAGCATCTCTGTCTCTAAGGTCTTCTCTGGTTTTGTGGGAGCCACTGTTCTGGAAAGTTTGTCCGCAATAAACATTAATTTACAGGTCGCGTAGGTCACAACCAAATCATATTTTTTCAGCTTTGTTGTCATTCTTTGAATCATTTAAGGTACAGTAATTTAGCACTTTGCCAAATAATGCTACCAGGGGCTTATGATCCATTTCAGTGTTCGTTGTATGGCTATAAATTTACTGACTGACTCTCACAGGCAAACAATATTCCTAAAAGCTCGTTCTCAAGCTGGGCGTATCTGGTTTCCAAATCAGTGACTGATTTGGATGCGTATGCCACTGGTTGCCAACAATCCTCATGTTTCTGTAAAATCACTGAATCTAACCCAGACTGTAAAGCATCTGCTGAAATTTTAATAGGCCTGCCTGGTGTGCAGAACTTCAATAATGGCTTTTGTACCAGTTGTTTCAAATTTTCCCATGATTCCTCCTGTTCTGCAGCCCAGTACCATTCATTTTACTTTTCTATGAGTTTCCTCAAAGATGCTTCTTTTGTAGATAGATTTTGTAGACAATCAGAGTTGGAACGAACCTCAGGAGGTCATCTAGTCCAACCTCCTGCTCAAAGCAGGACCAACCCTGACTATCAAGATAATTTCAAGATAATTAACCATTCCCAGGCTGTTGGATATCTTTCTTTGATTGGGGATGTGTCTATGACCCATCCGTGCCTGGGGCAGCCACCTAAAAATGCCAAGGTCAGGGCAGGCTGTAAAAGGAGAGCAGATTCTCCCAGCACTAGTGGGTGACACTGAAGTCAGAACTTCCCACCCAGCTGCAAATAGTACTTCTGATTCCACACACTGGTTATCAAGAAGCCACTATACAAATACACACAGCCCCCTTTACTGCATTTCAGTCTCTGGCTCCCAATCAGCAACTAGGTCCAGTGAAGAGACCAGTTATTTAACTCTATGCTCTTTAACAAAAAGGTTCCTTCTGATCCCAAAGGATCAGCCACAGTACCAAATCAATATAAGTTTAGATCTTACCCAAAATACCATGCTGCCAGCCAATCCTGTAATAACTAAAACTAAAGGTTTATTAATAAAAGAAATAAACAAACAATAAGAGTAATGTTAAAGGATTAAAGCAATCAGATACTTACAAATTATTTAAAAGTTCATATATAGCAGGCTTCTAGAATAATTGTGGCTTTACAGACTTGTATAGTCCCTCTGGTATACATCCAGTACCTGGATGGGTCTCAGTCCTTTGTTTCACAGCTTTAGTCCAGATGCAGATGGATTGATCCAGAGGTAGGTAGATGGCTGAAAGCTGCACATGGCTGAAGACTGGTGACTGAAGACAAAATGGATTCCCAGGCCTCTCCTTATATATCCTCTAGCCCTTGCCATGCTGTTCGTGGAATTTTACAGGAACCAAAATGGAGTCCAGAGTCGCATGGGCCAGGCCTGGTGACTCATCAGGTATATCTCTGGCTACTCCCCCTAAAACCTCTCCATCTGGGAATGTCTTAATGGGCCATTAAGCAGGCTATTGTTCTGCAGCCATCCTGTCTGAGGTGTTACCCAGACAGCACAATTTGAAATACAGATATATTAAACATATTCATAACTTCCATTACACATATAACACCTGAACATAAACATCATCTTACTTAGGACATTATAGTCTTTCTAACAGTACTTGACATGGCATATCTCACATGAGTCACTATGATTTTGACATACTGATGTCAAATAATACAATAAATGCCTCCCCCCCTCCTCCCCAAACTAATCAGCATGACAGTGTCATCATTTCAAATGCCCTTTCATATTGTGATACCACTGGGCCCGTGGGTCTTCATGTTGGATGTAATCCTGTTTTGCTGCTCCCACTATCTTTTCCCCCTGTTGTTTTCCTCTACTCATCTCTCTGTAAATAAATATTTCCCTTTCCTATATTCATTGTACTGTTCCAGTGTGTGTGTGCACAATTTATCCAAGGTGGAAGGGGAGGCTTGTAGCAGGGGTCCCTTGGGTGGGAGTTTCCCTGCTGCATTCCTGTGCACACCTTTCATTGGATGGGTCACCTGCAGAGAGGACTCCATCTTGGCCACATGGGTGCTGTTGTTACAGTACATTCACCCTGCATGCAGCTTAGCCGTTGAAACAGGTCAGGATACTTCTGTCTGAGTACCTCAGAGCCGGGGTCAGTGTAAAGTAGTGGAAGCACCCATTTTACCAGATGGCGTTTTTCCAGGTGTCTCAGTCTAAAATTGGTGTCACCTGCTTAGGTATGACAATGAAAGGAAGCCTGTATGTGATGTTTATATAGCTGATGCTAGTGATGGACCTTCCCTACACTGGCATATTTGTTCCAGAATAACCTTTAATTTTCATTGTTCCCAATTTTCAATCTCATAATCATGTTCAGACAGAATATTAACCTGAGCTTCTGTTTCCAGTCTGAGTAGAATAATTATTGCTTTCACTTTCATAGGCAGTATCTAGTCCCTCTCAACAGGTTTCCTTGACACCAGTTCATCTGCATAAAACTCCTCAACCAGTCTGTCTTCAGCTGAATGCACTTGACTTTTCTGCGTTTAGCATTTTGCAAAATGATTATTTTCCCCACATTTATGACAGAGTTTCATTCTTCTCTTCTCAGACTGAACAAGCCTAGTTTCCTCAGCCTTTCTATAATGGGGGGGCCCAAAACTGAACACAATACTCCAAATGTAGCCTCACCAGTGCCGAATAGAGGGGAATAATCACTTCTCTCCATCTGCTGGCAATCTGCTGGCTCCTACTAATACAGCCCAATATGCTATTACCCTTCTTGGCAACTAGGGAACACTGCTGACTCATATCTAGCTTCTTATCCACTGTAATCCCCAGGTCTTTTTTCTGCAGAACTGCTGTCCAGCCAATCGGTCCCTGCTCTGTAGCAGTGCATAGGACTGATCTGTCGAAAGTGCAGGATTCTGCACTTGTCCTTCTTGAACCCCATCAGATTTCTTTTGGCCCAATTCTCCAATTTGTCTAGGTCACTCTGTATCCTATCCCTGCCTTCCAGGATACCTACCACTCTCCCTAGCTTAGTGTCATCTTGATGAGGGTGCAATCTACCCCATTCTCCAGATCATTAATGAAAATGTTGAACAAAACCGGCCCCAGGACTGCACTCTTGTTGTTACTGGCTGCCAGCTAGACATCAAACCATTGATTACTACCCATTGAGCCCAATGAGCTAGCCAGCTGTCTATCCATTTTATAGTCCATTCATCCAACCCATACCTCTTTAACTTGCTGATAAGAATACCGTGGGAGACTGTATCAAAAGTTTTGCTAAAGTCAAGGTATGTCATGTCTAGCGCTTTCCCCACATCCACAGAGCCAGTCACCTCTTCATAGAAGGCAACAAGGTTGGTCAGGCATGACTTGCCTTTGGTGAATCCATGCTGACTGTTCCTGATCACCTTCCTCTCTTCCCTAGTGCCTTAAAATGGATTCCTTGAGGACCTGCTCCATGATTTTTCCTGGGATTGAGGTGAGGCTGATTGGTCTGTAGTGCCAGATTAGCTCGATCCTTGGGGTATGCTCATTTATTAGGGTTACTTTCTTTGTGGGCAGGGGCGGTTGTAATTCTGCTTGTGTCACTTGTGTTTTTATATGGAGCTTTACTTTTCCCTTCTGAAAGTCCCCTCCCAATGGAGCTCCCCTGCAGGACCTAAATTTCCCAGAGCTGGGTTCCTCCAAACCCAGTCACATACACACACTTTCACAGATTAACAGAGTGTGTTTGAGCAGACATGTTCAAAACAGCACTTTTAAGATGACACCATTATATGACCTTGGACTCCACGGGCTGGGCAGAGCAGCACTTTCAAGCTGCTACCGATATATGCCACAGGTTCAGCATGTCACTATCCCCACTTTCACTCTACAATTAGTCTGGTAGTAATCCCCTTAATGAGCAAACCCCACAGGATTTTGGGGCATTACAGGGATCTTTGGCTTAGGTTAGAGAAGTGTTGCTGCAGAGTAAGATAGGGAAGCCAAGAACACGAAGGAGTAAATGAAGTTTGGAGAGTTTGGCAACAAGCTGGATTATAAAAGTTATTTTATTGCCAGGGATATAAAACGTTTTATACTAATAGTACAAGGAGAGAAAAAACAACCAAACAGTTACAATATTACACAATTTCAATTGCGGTATTGGAGAAATCTAGCCCAAGTTTGATTACAAAAGTCAAGTTTAGAAAGTTATACCTGGACTGAGAGAGAGAGAGAAATCAAATTAGGTCTGAGGGGAAAAGTGGGCTTAACCAGAGAAGAGAGAGCGAGAGAGAGAGACAGAAGAGAGAGTTGGGGTCTCACCATTCAGCGCAACTTGAACTCATTGAAGGTTCCCAGGAGACAGGCTGTTCAGTTTAGGGTCTGGAGTGCTTGAGACAGGCAGAGCCCCCAACATGATCAGTCAGGAAAAGGTGAGGTCCCAGTGGAACTGATGAAGCTTTTGGACCCAGGCATCAGAACAAAGGTTTGAACTTGGATAGGGGTTTTTGTAGGGAAGAAATAACGGTTCAAAGGAGAACACTAGGTTTGTTTATGGGTAAACGATGACTCAAGGGAGTAGACTAGAGTTGTTTTGTTTAGGCTGGACAATAGGAACTGATCATTCCTGGCTATGGGCAGTGTTCCTTTGAGAGAGCTCACAATGCAATCAGTCAGATTCAGTGTTTTGGATATCAATAAGGATCTATGACTAGAATTGGTCTGATAAGTGCTGAGCTGTATGTGTGTAGGTGTGCATTTATTAACATCTGGAGCAGTGATCTTCCATCATGCTGTGCTTCCCTGCTTTGCTGATCCCAGAGTTCAGTGCAGTCCCTGCCTTGAAGCTTGGTTCTTCATTCGGTATGCTAATAGAGATGTTTCCTTGTTCCATCTTCCATGTAGATGAGGCTTTCTGTTTTCCATTTGGCATACTAATTTAGACGCCTCTTCTTACATCTTCAATGTAGATGAGGCTAGGGGAGTTGTCTTAATCCTGTTAACCTTGTTCTGAGACATTTAGGTGTGTCCCCCATTGCCTTCTCATTGCTTTTGGTAACTCTACCTCTGATCGGTTCTGGTTCAAGCAGGGGACGTAGAGAGCAGGGGCAGGGGTTCAAGTGAGTCAGACAGTAAGGGTTTTGCGCTGTGGCTCCCCAAGAACACAGAGCTGACAGGTAACACCCCTGTTGACATAACTGTCCCACTACACTGACTTAATAACATCACCTCCCCGAGTGGCCTCAAGTCAAGTTAGCTGTAGTTACGTCAACACAGTGTCAGTGTAGATACTGCGTTACTTACATTGACTGTTAGTGGCCTCCAAGAGCTGTCCCACAACGCCCCATAGTGACAGCTCTGCTGCCCAGGGGCTAGGTGGACAGGAAGCTGCTCTCCAGCTCTAAAACCCCGTGAATTTTTTAAATTCCTTTTCCTACGTGCCTGGCTTGTTGAGCACACCTAGCAACTCTCCATGCTGGCTCCATGGTGCAGACATGCTCTTGTCTGTGGTACACAGGAGTTGTGGGATCTCCTGATTGTGTGGGGAGACGAGCCTGTGTAGGCACAGCTCCACTCCAGCCATAAAAACGTTTATGAGCAGATTGCTCAGGCCACAGAGGAGAAGGACTACAAGACGGACCAGCAGCAGTGAAAGCCACATGAAATCCACGGACCTGTGGCAGGCACACCAGAAGGCAAGGGAGGCCAGCAACTGATCTCTTGTGAAGTTGCAGACCTGCCATTTTTACAAACAGCTTCATGCCATCCTCACCAGAGACTCCACCACCACACCCCAGAGCCCCATGGATACTTTGAAGGAGCATGAGTCAGAGGCCCTGGCTATGAACAGCAAGGAGAAAGAGGTGGAGGAGGAAGAGGAGGAGTATGGGGAGACCAGGGGATCCAGCTGTACAGTGAGCCAGGGCATGCTTTTGTCTCCAGCTCAGTCCAACCTGTCCCGACAATCAAGCACTGGTGAGCCTGATGCAGGGGAAGGAACCTCTGGTAAGCTGCTGTTTGCTTTGAAATTGCAGGGAAAGCAGCAGGCCACATCGTTTTTATTTGAATCCCCCATAGAGATCTCCCAGACACTGCAATCTTCTGCCAAAGGTTTCTGGGGAGGACATGTTCCCACAGTACTCAGTGATTACTTTCGCCGTCACCACTGCAGCACACACAGGGCCAGACTTATGGGTGGGCAACGTGGGCAACTGCCCAGGGCATCATGGTAAGGGGGGTACTGTCAGTGCTTAATTTGTGCCAGGGCTTGCCAGAGCTGAGCCCTGGCACCTCTAGACTTAGCAGTTCATAGCCCCAGAACCTTTGGGTTCCCAGCCAGCAGCCACTGCTCTCCAACCACCTGCCTCTGAAGACAGCGCCACCACCAGCAACAGTGCAGACGTAAAAATGGCAATGTACCATACCATGCCACCCTTACTTCTGAGTTGCTGGTCACAGCAGTGCAGCATTCAGATCTGGGTGCATGGCCAGTGGCTGCTGCTCTCTGGCTGCTGTGGTCAAGAAGCAAGAAGCAGGGTGGGCTTGGGGTGTGAGGGAGCTCAGGGTAATGTGGAGAAGAAGCAATGGAGCCTGGAGGCAATAGAAGGAGAGCCCAGGGAGGCAGCAGAGGCTGGGGGGATAAGGGGATGGATGGGGATGAAACAGGGGACAGGAGTGATGGGGTGATGGATGGGAAGCAGTGGGGTCCAGCAGTGATGGGAAGATGGTTGGGGAGGCAGCAGGGGCCAGAGGGGATGGGGAGGCAGCGGGGGTCAGGGGGTATGGACAGGGAGACATCAGGGGATGGGGAGACAGCGGAGGCCAGAGGGGATGGGTGGATGGATGGGGAGGCATCAAGATCCTGAGGGGATGGATGGGGAGTCATTGGGGGCCAGGGAGGAGGGACCGGGAGGCAGCAGTGGCCAGAGGGGATGGATGGGGAGTTGGGGGCCAGGAAGGATTTGGGGATGGACAGGGAGGCAGCAGGGGCCAGGAGGGATGGGGAGACAGAAGGGGCCAGGGGTGCCAAAATACAAGTTTGCCCAAGGTGCCAATTTCCCTAAGGTCACCCCTGAGCACACAGGCTGGCAGTACACAGATCTGGGCAACATCAGGACACTAGCAGCTGCTGTGCTCTCTCTGTTACCCTCAGGAGTGAGATCTCAACTAAAATCACCACTGCCTGTGGAAAACGGAACCAGTGCTATGTGCCATGGCCCTATACACACATGCGCATGTCTTTTGAGCTTTCCCCCACTCACTTCCCCAACCCTTCCCCCCCAGCTCCCCCAGGGCCATACTCCCCACAGCTTTTGCTGTGACTGGCACCACACTGTGTCCACCCCAAGGAGAAGTGAGAACATTGCACTTAAAACTTGTGGTGGTCAGAGGAGTGAGTTCAGTACCCTAAGTTTTTATTTCTGTCATGAACACATTGACAATGGTACCTCCTTTGACATGTGACCTCTGCTCTGGGGCCTTTCACCCCCTCCCCCCAGCTAATCAGTTCTGATGATTACCTTTGACACCTGACCCCCCTCCCTGAGTGAGCTATATGGGGGGGGGTTTTTTTTTTTTTGTATGGCCTTTTACCTTTGACATCTGAGCTTTCACCCTTGATCCCCTGACTTTTTAGCTCTGGCACCTGATCTTTGACCTTTGATCCTTCACCTCTGACCTTTGATCTTTGACCCCTGCCATTTGACCCTCCTGGCCTTTGCTATTTGACACCTAGTTTTCACCTCGGAATCCTGATCTTTGACCCTTGAACATTCACCCCGTCTCCTCCGACCAATGCCTTTCACCCCTGAGCTTTGGTTTTTCACCTTTGACCCCTGACCTACACTGAAAATTGACTTTTGACAGCTGAACTTTGACCCTTCACCACTGACCTTTGTCCCTTGCCCTTTGAAGTTTGACCCCCCCCCCGATCTTTGACCTTACACCCGTGAGCTTAGTCTTTACAACTTTTACCTTTTACCATTGACCCCTGGCCTTTGACCCCCCCCCCCCGATTTTCTTTGACCTTTCACGTTTGACTTTTCAGTTTTGACCTTTGTCCTTACATGCCTTACCTTTGAACCTTGATCTTTGTCCCACGTCCTGTGATCATTAACCCCAAAACTTTGACCCCCCCCCCCTTGATCATTCTCCCAATGTTTGACCGCGGGCATCCGTGACCTCTGGCTTTGACCTCTGAACTTTCACCATTAACCATCTTTAATGTTTGACATTTTACCCCCTCCCCGTTTCATTTGACGTTTGGCCTTTGCATCCTGACCTTTTATCTTTGATCTTTATTCCCTAACCTTAGACGAGCCCTGCGTTTTGACATTTGAGAACAGAAATTGACTTTTTACATCTGCCATTTGACCTTTGAATTTTGACCTTTGACCTTTGACCCTATGCCTTTCACCTTTGTCCCCTGATATTTGACTTTTGCCCCCTGAGCTTTGCCTTTTGACCTCTATTTGACACCTGACTTTTGACCTTTCAACTTTTACATGTGGTCTTTGACCTGACTTTTCACCTTTGACCCTACATCTTTTATTTTTGGCCTCTTGCCTTTCATTTTTAACATTTGATGCTGAACCTTTGATTTCTGAACTTTGACCTACAGCCCCCCGGACTTTTAACCCCTGAGCTTTGACCAACTGTTGACCTTTCACCTTGTGTCTATGACCCTTCAACCCCTGAGCGCTGACCTTCAATGACATTTCACCTATGATCCTTTACCTTCAACCTTTGACCCCCTCTCAGTTTTTAACCTTTGATAGCTGTCCTTTGACCATTGTTTTAACCTTTGAATTTTGACCCCCCCACATTTGCCTTTTGACCCCTATACATTGATTTTTGATCCCTGCCTTTGACCTTTGACTCCTAGTGTTAGCTTTGACCCCCCCTGGCCTTTGATATCTGACCTTTGCCTTTTGATCTTTAACACCTGACTTTTTACCTTTCACCGTTTATCCCTGATCTTTGCCCTTTGACCCCCCTGACCTTGGACTTTGCGCTTTAACCACGCCTTTTTTAACTTGCGTCTGACCTTTGACCTCTGACTTTTGACCATATACCTTTGCCTCCTAGTAGTTGAACTTTGGCCTGTGATCATTGAACCCTGACATTAGACCTTTGACCCCTGAAATTTGACCATTGTCCTTTGACCCCAGACAATGGAGGAGGTTGTTTCAGGTGGAACCAATGAGCTACCCTCTGCAGAAACTTTCCGAGCGCAAACTCACACATAATGAGAGTCTATGGGGGTTAGGCTTCAAGGGACAGTAGGGGGGCAGTGGATGTCCCCATCCAAAAGTGGATCATGTGACCCCTCCATTAACTTATCTCAATGCCCTCTCCCCATCAGAAGGGTTTTTAACCTCTGCAGCATCTCTATGAGGACAGACTGATACATAATGAGAATCAACAGGGGACTAGGCTTCCGTGAATTGGAGGGGGAGGGCACGATGACTGATATGGAAGTGGGTCATGTGACTTCTCTATGACCTTGTTGTGATGGCCTCTCCCCCTTGGAAGGAGTTTCACCCTTCACAGAAAATCCCTGAGGGTAGACTGACACAAAATGAGAGTCTGTGGGGGGGAGGGGGTAAGGCTTCAGCAGTATCAAGGAGGCACTGTGTGACCCTTTCGTAAGTGGGTCTATGACCCCTTTATGAATTTGTCTCACTGCCCTCTCCTCTTTCAAAGGGCTTTCACTCTCCCCTGCAACTCCCCAAGGTCAGACTGACATAAAACAAAGATCTATGGGGGGGGGAGTGAACAGGAGCTAAGTTTTTGGGGATGGTAGGGGGCACTGGATGACCTGTGCAGAAGTGGTTCTTGTGACCCTTCTATGAATTCATCTCCATGCCCTCTCCTCATCGTAAGGGTTGTTACCTACTACTGAAACTCTCCTAGGGCAGACTGACATATGAGTCTATGGTGGGCTAGGCTTTAGGGGGTATTAAGGGGGCACTGGATGACCCATCATCAGCCTCTGTCTTATCCATACTAGGATGTGAGATTTCCTTGTTCCCAATGCTAGGAGGTAATTCCCCCCCTTCTGTTTCTGGAGAATAAGGTTTCTTCTTTAGTTTTACATACTCTGAATGGGCCCAGGGTCTCTGACCACTGAGTCCTAGGCTCTTGCAGTCACCAGAGCAGTCTGAATAGTTTAGGCCAATGTACTAGAGAGAGAGACGGCCCACGGGCTTCAGAAAACATTCTATAAGCAGCAGTTCAATCTCTCCTATTACCTTAGCTTTTGTATCTGCTTTTGAATCCAGTACAAGCCTTGCACTTGAATGGGACCTATTCTCTCCAAGACATCTGCAATGCCTGTCACTGAGGACGACATATCCCATTAGGAAAAGCCATAGATACTAGAGAGGACTGAGTGAAGTGTAGGTCTCATCTAGGTAAAAAAGCACTACAGGCTGTGCTCAGTTAAATAGGAAAAAATGATTTAAAAAAATAAATAACTTTATTAAAAGACATAAGAAAGCCAGAAATCAGCATAGCTCACTAGTAGACTCCATGACACTCCAACTCAAGCCACAGGTGGTTGAGACTGAAAATGGAGCAGCCTGGGTCTTCCCCTCCCACTCTGCTCTCGTACAAGGGCATATGAGAAGGGACATACCCATGGAAACTGCTGATAAAAACAAACAGTCTCCAGTCAAGAGTACCTGGGTACATGCACACCTAACATGGAGCACCCCCAGGGACAATAACTTGAAAAAGCAGCTTAGTTAGTTTGGACCAAGTCTAGGGCCCAGTGGAGAAATGAAAGAACCTGTCTAGGAGACCTGACTAAAATTAAAGTAATCTTTGTAAGACTAAATAAAGTGTCAGAACTACTGAAGATTTATTGTGAGTTTAAGTTTATTGCTCCAGGTTTGTTGGACAGCACAACTATGGAACAGAACACAGGTTTTAGTTACAGAGGAAACGTGTGATGTAGGAGACATTATACAGAGGACAAAGGCTCACCCCTACCGAGGCGGTAGAGTCAAACAACATGAATTAATTTAAGTACAATTTGGATGATTTGAGGGAATTTACTATATTACAGAGTGCTTGGTTTGGGTGGTACTTGAACCATTAAGGGGACAGGCGGAAATTCTTGCTGAGCACGTTCCTTCCTTCATAGTGTTTAATCTTGACCAAACAGAGGGGGCATCATCAAACTATTCTAGATCTTTTGTGGTTTATAATGTAGGAACAGCTGCAGTCAAGTCTGCTCTGCATAGCACAGTGAGCAGTAGACAACTGGCTGCTAAGATTATATACAGGAGCTAAACATTTCCTTTTAAGTCCTCTTCTGGGAAGGCCAGGGACCCCTCCAGGTGACAGAGACTACAGCACTGATGCTGGCTGTTCTCAGAAATGCTTCTGCATGCCCTGTTTTTCAAGGCAGTTAAATATAAATAATGATAGCTTGTGCTAAGTATCCCCAGCAGACCTGTTTCCAATCCATTACAGCCCAACTCATTGTGAGACACCGGGCAGCTCATTAGAGCACAGTCAACACATACATACAGCCAGATTAGAAACAGATCACTCTGAGATCCAGACATTGCATCAGAGCTGGTCTCCAAGAGTACACCCCACTGCATAAAGAAAGTGACCATAGCTCTGTCCTTTGCTCATGAGTTAGGAGAACTGGAAGGAGATTCAGCCCTGGGCTACACCTGAATCTTTGGTTGACCTTGCTATGTCACTCAGGGCTGTGAAAAAATTCATGCCCTGAGCACCATAGTTAGGTCAATCTAACAGCTGCTGCTAGGTCAATGGAAGAATTTTTCCATCAACTTCACTACAATCTCTCTGAGAGGTGGATTAGCTACATTGATGGGGAAAAAAACCCTTCTGTTGCTATAAAAAGTGTCTATGCAACAGTTCCAAAGCTATGCCACTGTAATGTAAACATGACCTCATGGTACACCTACACTACAGAGTTACACCAACATAGCTCCTCAGTGTACACAAGAACGGCCATACTGGGGCCAGATCAATGGTCCACGTAGCCCCATGTCTTGTCTTTTGACAGTGCCCAATGCCAGATGCTTCAGAGGGAATGAATAGAACAGATAATCATCAAGTGATCCATCCCATGGGCCATTCCCAGCCTCTGGCAAACAGCAATTCCTCCCTATCCCCAGCCTACACCAACAGAAGGGGTTTTCCTGAAGGTATAGTAATAACACCTGCCCAAACAGAGTGAGCTATATCAATAGCAGCATTTTTCCACCAACATAGCTGCATCTATTCTGGGGATTAGGTCAACAAAGCTATGTTGGTCAGGGTATGTCATTTTGTCAACCCAACTTTTAAGTGCAGACCAAGCTTGAGAAGTGGGTAACAGATGCGCTGCAGCTATTACCACCTCTGATCAATGGGCACATGTTTGTTCACTTAGCATAATGGGCTCCCTAACCACTTCTGCAATACAAACAAGAAAGCGCCAGAGTCATATTTCATGTCTCTTTGCCATCTTTAAAGGTACTGAGAGCCAGGTTCATCTGCTCCACTTATTGGGAAGTATTAATTAACCCACTTTTTAACCTTATAAGTGAGATCAAACATTGTGGTCCCTTAGAATTGGATGTATGCCACTATACTATATAGCATCATAAACTGGCATGGTCCTTCACAGAAATAAAGGTAGTGGTCCTGCTTTAGAGTCCAGGCTAGGCAAGCACAGAAATGATGTAACAGATGAGAGGGGTTTGGGATTCAGACTGAACCAGATTTATACCTTGCAACTGCAAATATTATTAGTAGCATGAAAGTCAGTTTGTGAACAGGAAGTGGCTTGCGGGGGCAGCAGAGAAAAGGCTAGTTCTAGAAAGGTGACCTGAAAATAAGAGATTGCCATGCTGGAATAAGGTTGTATCAGATACAGGCTCGTGCATGAAGAGGGGCTCAACTATTGATGTGAGAAGACACCAGAGTAGGGGAAGAAACAAGGGTTGGAATATAGAAAGGGGTAGAATTAGGTAGTGCCTTGAAAACTAGCACAAGGAGTCTGATATGGAGCCAGTGAAGGGGGGAGACTTCTCGGCCCAATGGAGATCGTGTCCCCTTCTGTGGCTGAGCTGGAGAGGGTACAAGTCTGTGCCAGCTCCTAGCCTGCAGGAGATTTTTGAACAAAAGTGGAAGGGCCAGAAAGCCAAGACAGTTAGGGCCTGATTTTCAGAGGTGTTGAGTACTGCCATCTCCAGCTGAAGTCAATGGACTCTGCAGGGGCTCCGGAAAAGGAAGCGTCAGGTCCTTAGCAATGGTTACACATTTGAACAGTTTTAGTCCTACTCAGCAGAGCACAAGCAGCACCCAGACAAAAAGCAGCACATTCTAGCCTGAGCAGCCCTCCACAACATATATAGAGGTGGGGAGAAGGAGTAAAGCAATTAGATAGGAGGAAGAGGGAGGAGGAAGCTGCCTCATCATTCAGCACTCAGTTTTGGGGGACAGCAATGATAGCCCACACTGGTTCAGATGAACATAACAGAAGAGGGGTTTAAATGAAATAGAAGACAATGATTTCAGAGAAGTGCCCTGAGTGCCAAGGACATGCACAGCAGCAATTACAGAGTTGATCTGTCCTACCCAGAAGCACTGGCTCTTCCTTGGCATAAAGTTGGCTTTTAAGAACTGCTTGCTCCAGTTTGTAAGTCCTGGCTGCTGTGACTTTTAATGCCCAACATCCAGCAGAGGTTCGATAGCCCTGGGATTCGACATCCTTTATGGTTGCCACAATGCTCTCTGCCCGGCCCTTCCAGAGCCACTACCTTTCTAAGAGGAGGGTTGCATGGGCCAATTGGTATCAGTATGTTAAACAGCACACTAGAAAGCAAAACTATGGTGCAAAAGAGTCTGCCCACCAGTAAAGTCTTGACTGTATGTGGCTGCACTACTATTTATGCCCATTATTAACTCCCAACTCCAAGTGCTTTGGGGTTAGGCATTTAAATACCTTTAGCCTCGTTGTATTAGAATGAATGATTTTAGCCTTTTCAAGGTACTTGTGTAATGCACTGTTCAGTGTAGGTTGTGACCCCGGCTGTGCCTGATCCACAGAACATGCAAATCCATTACAGCTCCAGAGCCTGTTCCTTTACACAACACTGGAGAGGTTCCTATGTTTAGTTCTGGAGGTCCCCAGTACAGTCCCTGATTAGGATTAAGATTCATTACACTTGTTCTTTCATAAATAGCTACAATTTTGAAGCTAATGAAAACAGTTAAAATAAGTGCCTCAATGGGCAGTTTACTCTGAGAAGCCACTGTAAAAATGGTGTCTTCCTAGCCAACAGATCGTCGTCTTCTGCTTTGAATCCTTATAACTTTCCTGCAGGGGTACATTTCACAGACTGGGAAATTGAACCACAGAGTTTAAGGCCCCAATCCTGCTCCTATTCAAATCAATGGCAAAGACTCCCACTCAGTGGAAGCAGGATCACTGAGCAGGCCCATCTGCAACCGCTTTGCACTTTGGGTCATCAATGCCTGTGCACAGTGTGTTTAAGATGCTATCATATCAGAGTCTTCCACTCTCTTTCATTGGTGCTAACCGCTAACCCAGTGCAGCCTACAAATCCTTTAGTCAAAATAAATAATTTAATATTCCATGTGGGTAATGAAATAGCACTATTTCCTTTAGCAATAACTGCCAATATCCAAGTGCAAACCACAGTGCCCATCCCTCTTTCCCCACCACATGACACAGCACAAGCAATCAAACTTAGCAGACAAGGCTGGCCAAATACAGGAAGCATTGATGCATCTTGGACCATGGGGCAGATGGAGCACAATTCCATGCATTTTCTTGGAACACCATGGAGGGGCAGTCTCAGGACTTCAGGGGAGCATTAGCCCAGCTCTTGCTGGACAATCTGGGATTTATTGGCACTTCAAGCCCACAGCATCTTGTTTGGGCTCAGATGCTCTCTCCAGCCATTCTCCACAATACAGTCCTGTGCCTCATAACAGTGGTTTATGCGGCCTGCAGCCAAACAGCAGAAGAATCCCCCTTGGATCCCAGAGTAATGTTCCAACAGGGTCTCCATGCTAGGGAATTCCGTGGTCAAATGCTAGAGGAGGAGGAAGAGGAGAGAGAATTTTGAGACACATCTGTTTCCATGGTATCATATACTTTTATAACAGCACACCCTACTCCTGTATCTGCAGATCCTTCTGAGAGGGCATTTTCTCCACTGTGCATGGAGAATAGATAAGCCAACATGAATTGCAGTTTAATCAGATGAACTAAAAACCTATCCAATACATTTCTATTGCACTATCAACGTAGCATCAGGGGTTAAGTTGTTGGCCAAATCAGTAGGGAAACCGGGGATTGAAGGTCCCCAGAGACTGAACTCTCCTCGCAAGTTGCCTCCACAGCTCAAGGTCAAGACACATCCCAGGTCATGATGTACATGAGTAGCTTACACTGTGGCTGTGAGTCTCCAGGGCTGTCAGCTCAGCACCTTCACCAACACAAAATCCACTTTTAGCTGAAGCAAAAAATCAACTGTCCCTTTGCGATATGATACAGATATACCAATTCCTGGGTAAACCCAGCTAAGCATAACTATGTGCTGAAATTGACTGGCCCTGCCCATTGCTGTGAGGACTGAAGTTATTAGAGATTCTTGATTTAATAGGCTCCCATTTTAAGGTGGCTGCACCTTCCACCCAGAAAGTCTCAATGTACCTTTCAAGTATTGAGCCCACAGCTCCCCCAGAGGGTATGATTCCCATTTCACAGGTAAGGAACTGGAGACACAGATAGGTGACTTGACTTACCTAAGGTCATGAGGGGAATCAATGGCAAAGTCAGGAATAGAACCCAGAAGCCCAAGCTCACAGAATCCCTACTCTAAGTACTAGGTCACACTCCCTAGACAGGCTAAGCAGTTCTGTCAAGGTGAACACTGATCTCAGTTTAGGGCCAGAGGAGGTATTATTATGACTAAACTGGATGGCAGCAGAGCTCCATACCCTCCAGATCACCTTACCTCCACACAGTACTTGCCCTGATGGTTTCTGAAGACATGATAAGGAATGACTCCACACTGCGTCTTCACCGATAGGCACCACCGGCTTACTGAACCTGGCTCTGCCCGGAGCAGGAAGGCACCTAAAACATCCTTTCTCAGGAGCGCGATCCCACAATCCCTACAGGACAGGAGGGAAGTAGGAACAAGAGATGCATTTCACTGGAGCCTAATCAAGCCCTTTCTAAGGGATAGGAGTCTTTGCTGTTCCTGTAGCTCTAACTTACAACCCAACTCATGGGCAGGTCTCCAAGAGGATGTTGTGGATGCAGTTAAGCACAAGGTGGATGGAATGGTGTCATAGACACACCCTCCTGATAGTGCCCCATGTGCGGACCTCACAAGTTGGACTATAGATCCTTGGGATCATTTGAATACAGGCACTGGTGGTTAAGTAATTTTATTGGCATAGCACGTTTTAGGCTTTGTAGCTGTCTTCGTGAGGTTGAGTGGGAATCAGAGATAGGAGGGAGACATGCTATTTGCTCTCCAGCTGACCTATTCAAGGCTCTTAAAGTTTGTCTCATCCTCATTTGGTCTCATCAAAACACAGAGGGAAGGTGGCAGACAGCACAAGGAGCAGGCACTGTGGCAGCTTTAGCAATTGTTGCATGGAGGAAACAAGACAGGAAACGGGCTTCTTGTGCCAGCGTTTCTGGAGAGCTTGAGCTTTGTCCGGTTGAGAGTCACAAAGCAGCACTCAAGCTTTGCTTCCCGTGAATGTAGCACATTAGCTTGGTGTGCTGTCTCCCACTCTAGTGGCTGGTCCATTTAAGAGGACAACCTGCTCCTGCTACCAGATGATTAAGTTATTCCTTTAGCTCAAGTAATAGAGGCCAGTGCATTTCCAGCAGATAAATGCTCTGGGTTCAAACCCTGCTGATGACCCAAGAGAGGATGTCATCACCCAAGCCACACATGAGACATGTTACTATACAGAAGAATGGCTGTTTTCCTCCCCATCTCAGAGGGGATCGAACATAGACACACAAAGATGAACAGTGGAAAAATCGACTAGCTGCTACGCTCAGCAGCAGCAGCAGGTGGTATCCACTGCACTCACCTGGCAATCCCAGAGAAAGACCAGATGTTCTCCACCAGGTCGCTCTCCTTTTCTGACAGGTAAATCAAGCTGCTCCTGCTGCCCTTGCTATCCCAGCTGGGATGAACTGCAGTGACAAGGAGATAGGGACTTGAGAGAGAGAAAGGAAGATGGGGAGGTGGGCAAGTGGATGTTCATTTTAATGGGAACCACCACAGAACCACCCCTTTCCTGAGTGCACAGTTACAGATCTGCCTCAGCTCTTACACATCCCCATCACTGTGACCTGTGGGAGGGACTATCCTAGTCTTCATGGCTGACTTCTATGAATAACATTGTGCTCTGATTGTTGTATTTCCCACCTTCCCTTTTCCTTTAGTCCCTCCTACTACAAGTTCTTGGCCTGGAGCAGGACACTGTCATCAGTACCCATGGCATCTATGCCTGGGTTTCCATCTGAACAAGGGGGTGACCTTGGATAAATCATTTCTGTGCCTCAGCCCCCTCACCCCCAAATCCATAAAATGGGATTATCAATACTTACTGGTCTTTGCAAAACGCTTTGGGAGCATCAGATGAAAGGCATGACATCAGTATTATATATAATTTAAAAACTGATTACAATCAAGGATGCATCTTTTGGTGGTGGGGTGGCCAAGGAACCTATTGTTTAGCCAGGAACTAAGAAGGCTGAATGGATCATCCTGAAGTTGCTACCACTGCAAACCTAAGAAGTTTCCAATATGAGATGCTCCAGGCAGGGAATATTAGGTACCCCACCAACAGAGTACTTGGATAGCGCATCATGTGTATCGACCACAAACAGCCCTACAGTCACCCCAGCTCAAAGGAAGCACAGGATATGGCCACATATATCTTGCTTTCATTAGCAAGACATAAAAGGCAGAGTTAAGGCCATTGTTTAAAAAAAAACAAACAAAAAAACCCACAACCACCCCCCCTCACATACACCCCACTCAACATGATTTCTCTTGTAACTTTTAACAACCCCATGTCACACACACACACACACACACACACACACACACCGGCCGCAAACACACTATAACTCACACATTTCCCGAGCAGACTGATGTAGCTGGGTTTCGTCAGTGCAACCCCGATAAGCCCCTGAGCGGATGATCTTGCTGCGAATCGCCTTCTTGCGCACCAGCATTGGGGAGCAGTACAGATTCCACGGCCGAGAGCTCCCAGTGCAATCCCTTTCCTCCACCTCCAACCTCTCTTTCTAGAGGCACAAAACAGAGCACATCTTTATCTATTGCCAGCGGGCGTTATTTCCAAAGGAAGAGACAAACAGTCCACAAGAACCACAGCATCCCATCCAGCAAGGCTAACCCTATCACAACACAGCCCTGGTTAACACAGGGTCCCAGACACATTATATCCCTTGGGCTTGCTCAGAGACTAGGATGCCATATGATTCCACTGAGCAGCTGGCTTTAAAGAGGCAATGCTTACACTGCTGACATTTTGTGCTTCTCCAGGGTTCTGCCTTCTCAGGGCTTTCTGGTCAGTGATGTCCCACCCATGGGCACACACAACAACTCCAGGTTTGGGCATGTCCCAAGGCCTTCTGATGAACACTGTTGTACTGTTCTGCTAGCTGCTAACAGGTTTATAGCTAATCTTTTGAGCTCAAGCAGTATGGATCATTATGATCTTGGCTTCTCTGATTTATAAGCTGCTGAAGAGAAATAGCGATAGGCTTTCATTTTGCCTGGGAATTCTGTGTCTCCCTCAGATTCACTTCCACTTTTCAATGCCCTTCACATTGCATCCACCCTCATTCCATCTGAAGGTGACTGGATTCCCATTTGAACCAGTCCATCCCATCCCTCCCCACCCTGGCTCCTCCCAGGGTGTGCTGCTTTCTAAAGATCTGTCAGTCTTGAGGCAAGACCCAGAATCCCATAGCAGGAAGCACCGCCCCTCCCAGGATTCTGTCTGCTTTGCTCATTTCCTGCAGCATTAACCATTGCCTGCAGAGGGGGTATAAGGAACACTGGCTGTAGAGGAACCTGCAGCTCCGCACCCCCAGCAGGAGATGCTGTAGAGAGCAGGGCAGGTGCCCCGGCTGCAGAGTACACATCGGCTTAGCCTCCACCTCACAGCACTGACATGCTCCTCCCACAGCCAACATGGATGCCGTAGAGATGCCGAAGGGAAAGTAGCCCGGTTATAATCAGACCCCCAGGAGAAGCCCACTTACCATGCTGCCCAAGGAGTTTGAGTCGGTTGGACACGGGAGCCTGCGGAAGGACACCAGCGCATTGACGTTCTGGGAGACCTCCTCTGGATTGAGAGGCTCTCTTACCACCCCGTTCCCAGGGAAGGCTCCCAGAGGCCTCCCTGGCTCCACCTGAGCAGGGTCACCCAAGAGCCAGGCCTGCTCCTCAGGGTGCATCAGGAGATAGTAGAGCTGGAATGAACGGCACAGCAGCAAGTGGAGGATCTGGACCTGGCAAGAGGGAACACACTCAATGAACCGAGGGGAACTCCAACGTTGGCCAGGACTACTTATCGTGGGGAATTCCACATGAGCTGGGCCAATCTCCAGCTCCGATGACAACCAAGAACAAATGGAGGGAAATTTTGGGGTGGAGGAGTGAATGCACAGGAGCATTCCTGTGCAGATGACAAATTACCAAGCACCCTTGTTCCACTGATGGGCTCTTGCTGGCAACGTTAATTTCCCCACAGGAGATTACCAGGTCTGGGGAAGTCCTCTCTGCCTCACCCACTCACACAGATTTGTACCTGTCCCTCTGAAGTGCACTCCTACTCAAAGCTGAAATCCATTTCCTTTAACAACCCACCTCAGTGTAGCTCTTCACAAGGTAACAGGACCTGTCTACTGAGCTTAGAGGGTCTCTCCTGCAGCTAACATGCTTACCAGACCAGGATCCAAACTTGTGAGGGGAGGAAGCCTACAGTCCTCCTGGTTCTGCCGTCATCAGTCCCAGGGGAGAAATAATCCAAGCCAGAGAGCCCTCTCCACAGCTGAGCTAAGATGCCCCGAGTCCAAGAATTCCCCCAAAGGGAAATCTACAATGAAGGTGACCCAGTTGGTTGCCAGACAGTGAGCAATGCCAAGGACTTTCCCCCAGGAAGCCAAACAAAGGACTGGCAGCAAAAGAGAAAGCAACCAGGGAGGAAAGAGCCACATTGATACTGGCACTCTAGGGTGTCTGGATGCTCCGCAAGAAACCAAGTGGATTGATATGGAGCAAGGCAAGTGATAGATTAAATGTCAGAGGAGATCAGGGTGGTAAGCAGGCTAGGAGGCCACAGCAGGACAGAATAGGTTGCCAGGATAGGTTGCCCCTTAGCAGCAGTGGCCTCACTGTGCTCACTGCCTCTAATACAAGGACAGAGCACTGGAGGGCTCAGAGACTCTCAGACTCTAAGGTCAGAAGAAACCAATATGATCATCTAGTCTGACCTCCCGCACAACACAGGCCACAGAACCTCACGCACCCACTCCTGTAATAGACCCTAACCTATGGCTGAGTTATTGAAGTCCTCAGATCATGATTTAAAGACTTCAAGGTACAGAGAATCCACCAGCAAGTGACCCAGACCTAATGCTGCAAAGGAAGGCGAAAATCCGCCAGGGCCTCTGCTAATCTGTCCTGGGGGAAAATTCCTTTCCGACCCCAAATATGGTGATCAGCTACACCCTGAGCTCGTAGCCAAGACTCACCAGCCAAACACCCAAGAAAGAATTCTCTGTAATAACTCAGAACACACCCATCAAACATCCCCTCACAGGCCATTGGACATATTTACCACTAGTAGTCAAAGATCAGTTAATTGTCAAAATAGGCTGTCCCATCATACCATCCCCTCCATAAACTTATAAAACTCAGCCTTGAAGCCAGCTAGGTTTTTTGCCCGCACTGCTCCCCTTGGAAGGCTATTCCAGAACTTCACTCCTCTGATGGTTAGAAACCTAAGTCTAATTTCAAATCTAAATTTCCTGATGGCCAGTTTATATCCATTTGTTCTTGTGTCCACGTTGGTGCTGAACTTAAACAATTCCTCTCTCTCCCTGGTATTTATCCCTCTGATGTATTTATAGAGAGCAATCATATCTCCCCTCAACCCTCTTTTGGTTAGGCTAATCAAATCAAGCTCTGAGTCTCCTCTCATAAGGCAGGTTTTCCATTCCACGGATCATCCTAGTAGCCCTTCTCTGCACCTGTTCCAGTTTGAATTAATCTTTCTAAACATGGGGGACCAGAACTGCACACCATATTCTAGATGAGGTCTCACCAGCACCTTGTATAATAGTACTAACACCTCCCTATCGCCACTGGAAATAACTTGTCTAATGCATCCCAGGACTGCATTAGCTTTTTTCTCAGCCACATCACATTGGCCGCTCAGTCATCATGTGATCAACCAAGACGCCCAGGTCCTTCTCCTCCTCTGTCACTTCTAACTGATGCATCCACAGCTTATAGCAAAAATTCTTGTTATTAGTCTCTAAATGCATGACCTTGTACTTTCCATTATTAAATGTCATCCTATTTCTATTACTCCACTTAACAAGGTCATCCAGATTTTCTTGTATGATATCCCGAGCCTTCTCTATATTGGCAGTACCTCCCAACTTTGTGTCATCCGCAAACTTTATTAGCACATTCCCATTTTTTGTGCCAAGGTCAGTAATAAAAAGTTTAAATAAGATTGGTCCCGAGACCGATCCCTGAGAAACTCCACTAGTAACCTCCCTTTAGCTTGACAGTTCATCTTTCACTATGACCCATTGTAGTCTCCCCTTTAACCAGTTCCTTATTCACCTTTCAATTTTCATATTAATCCCCATCTTTTCCAATTTAACTAATAATTCCCCATGAGGAACCATATCAAATGCCTTACTGAAATCTAGGTAAATTAGACCCATTGCTTTCCCTTTGTCTAAAAAATCTTCCTGCTATGCAGAGCATCACAGTCGCTCTCCCTCATTTGTAGCTTGGGGATGCAATGTTACTGGGAGCCAGCAGAGGTCAGTATTACAGACAGTCTGTACAGGGTTAAATGGTGGGGGAATGCTTAGGTAACTATCAAGTGTTTTATGCAGAGCATCCCACCAGCCTACGCTGCTCCACATGACACTCTCACTCAGATTAAGACTCCTTCTTAGGTGAAGATGCTGTCCACGGGATAGACCCGTCCAAGCAAACAGCTCTTTACAGGATTTACAAACTGTAGGACTTTTCCTAGATCTAAGTTAGGAATCCTAGGACAGACTCCATCACTCATTCACATGCTAGTTAATACAAGTCTGTCTCTAAAATGCCAGTAAACTACTGGAGATCACATACAGGCTCAAGGCCTGTGCACCACTATTCAGACACTCATAAGAACCAGGTCCAAATCACACAGACACATACTTGTACCTCGCTGGGCTGGCTCCCCATGAAGAGGTGGCAGTAGAGCTTACTGGCTGGGCTGTGTGGATTTCGTGCTACAAAGGCAAACTGGCAGTCCAGGGGTTGCCATGTGGTGTAGAGGATCCGTTTTAGGGCATGAGCCATCAGGAGTGTCTGGAAGGAGAAGAAAGAAATGGAGGAGTCTTGCTGCATCATTGATGAATGTAAAAAAATTGGTGAGCCCTGACACCTCTCTCATTACAAATTAAGCACTGGAAGAATCCCACACTGGAAACTTTGATTCCTTCCAGGACTCCTTCTTGCTGCAAATCTGGTCTGGGCCCATGCAACCAGCCCCAGTGGGCTCTCAGCAGGGTTAGAACAGGAGGTCTTCAGTGCTCAAAATACTGCTTGAGCTACAGGATTAAGTCCCACAGCCAGGAGCAGTTTCAGACCCAGGGCTCTAGCCCAGCTACTACGGGGGACTGGGATGATCCCATAGCAATGGGCTGCACTAAGTGGTCTCATTTATCTGCAGACTACGTGCTAGCTCTGCAGCACCTCAGCAGGAAACATGCATCTTCATGCTTAGGAGCCACCCTCCACTTGTTATAAAGCAGATTCAGGTGGGGCACAGTGACCCCAAGACTCTACTAGACATAGGCTCAAGCAGCAAAGTTTGAATCCAGAATCATTGGGGCTCGCTCTAGACTCTACCAAGCCATACTGCACACACAGTACCAGGCACCGTAAGCATACCTACCTCCCCCTCCGCACTATAGATCTTCAGGCCCTGCAGGCTGAACTTCACCATGACCAATGTCCGCCTAGGACAGTCCTGTATCCAGAGGGTAAAAGGCAGGACAGGAAGGCAGGCGTTGTGACCTCCAGTCGTGCGTATCTGGGAGCCACCTGCCCAGAACTGAGATATCGCTTAGCCAGGCTTGTGGTGGTGGGTAAGGGAGATCAGAGGGAGAGGGGAGCCCTTCCAGCCCTTCCCTACTCCAGTAACTTGGCTCTGAGGCTGGTATGAAAGAAGCATCAAGTTGCTTCTGTTACCAGGGCTGCCAGAAGGGCTCCTTGATCACAAGCCCATTTGTAAGCCATAAAACTAGCCTCTCTTTCCTGCTCTTAGGCCCTACTCTAGCAGTTCAAGTCCAACCCACAGCCCAAAACTATCACCAGCTTTCAGCTGCTGCTTACCCAGGGCCTGGGTCCGAAGCCAGACAAATCCCTGGCTCAGTGGGAAGTCATGTTGTATAGGTGCAATCTACTCTCTGCCCAACCACGTGTGCCCTTCTTTGGGATGTTGCACGGTCCCCTGCCCCACTGAATAAACCCCCTGACCTTCAGAGACCGGAGCTGCTGTTGGATCGTCCAAACCTTCTGCTGAAGATCCAGGTCCTCCACAGTGAACGAGCCCACATACTGGGGAAAGGGAGGAAAGTCCCATCACAGGTATTGGGGATAAATGCAACAAATATCAAGTGAAGCACCATCAAGTCACAGGCAGGGTAGGACTGGGCTTTTCCCTCAGTATTACAGCCAGTTCCCATGTCTGCTCTGAAGTTTCTTATCCTCCCTGCCCATCACTAGCTGTCTCCTTATTCCAGATCTCATCCACCCACAGGCTTCTAGATTAATGCACTAGGGATAGTGTGCCCTGTGGCAGCAAGGAATTGCCACCCAGCAGACCTGGTTTCACCACTCACTCACTCTGTGAACTAAGGTGAGTCAATTCCCTTCTCCATGCCTTCGTTTCTCCATCTAAATTAGCTGTACTCTTCCACCTGAGTAAAGCACGGGTCTCAAACTACATGGAAGTTGCTAGCTGTGAAGCACTGGCAGCAACCCCCTTCGAAAGCCATTTCCCAGGTATTTGGGAGATTGTACAAGTGACAAGCACAGGAAATCCAACTGCCTCTACCACACCACACTCTCTCCACCAGAGTGTGTGTGTCTCACCCACCCATCTCCATCTGTATGTGAACCAACACCCCAGATTGGGACACTTCCACACTCTGGAGTTGGGGAAAGAGTGATGGTTTCAAAATCAGCATATGGATTTGAAGATCATGACTTGGGCCTCAATCTCTGGTTCTGACTGGAGACTGTATATCTGCTAGGACAGTCAACAGAGAACTCATCTGAAACAACTAGAGGCTTTTCACACTCTCAAATGTCAACTGGTAGCATCACCAACCACACACAGAAAGGACATAACCTGTCACTTCTACCATCCAATAGGGCATAGCTTCTCAACCTGTAGTATGCGTATCCTTGGGGGTACACGAGACACAGGCAGGGGCTACACGGCAAAAAGCCACTGAAGGGAGGCAGACAGCAGCTGCCGGCTCCTTGGGACACCGGGCGGCAGCTGCCGGCTTTTCAGGAAGTTGGGTGGCACCCACCCATGTCGCTCCCAGGTGGGAGCCTGGCAGCGGCCTCCTACATCCTGACAGCTGGCCTCACAGCTGGGTGGCTGCCACCCATGCCCCAGCTCTGAGCCAAGAGACAGCCTCCTGCACCCTGGCTTGAAGATGGGCAGCAGCTACCTGCCGCCTGCCCACATCCCTGGGTCCTAGCCTGTGTGGAAGCCCCCTCTGCCCCAGCTTGGACTGGGTGGCAGTCGCCCACTCCCTGGGCTAGCCGCTAGGCGGAAGCCATCTGTAACTTGCCCAGGTGGCAGCTCCCCTCCCCGGCTCAAAGCCCAGTGCCCGAAAGCCAGGCAGAGGCCCAGCAGCTTGCTGAGCAGTGAAGTTGACAACTCTTGACAGCCCCAGATTTTACCAGTGTAAAAATCTTAAAAGGGGCCCACAGTGTGATTTGCCTCAGGCCCGCACCCTCCTGGGGACGGCCATGGGGAGCGCTGCTATCCACTCTGGGCTGCTAGTGCCTGCTCAGACCTCAGGAGTTCACTCCTGTGTGAGAAAAATACCACATGACCCCACCATCAGGCCATAGTGGTTGGCTGGCATTGACCTTTGCTCCTGTGTTGACCAGATTTTTTCCTAAGCCCCATGGGTAACGGTAGGTGCCTTACACCCCAAGCCCTCGGTAAGGAAAGGGTGGGGGTACCTAAATTAACCAGGCCACGCCTTGAGCCCTTGGTAGGATTTATGCAGGGTGACCTAGATTAATGAAAGTAACATGAGGGCACATCTACACTTGAAACACTGTAGAAGCACCAGAGCCAACATGAGAGGGTAGCAAGCAGGGCAATTGCACAGTGGCTTCAGCTTCAACAACACTGCAGAAATTCAGTGTTTGAGCAAGCATGGGCGGCGAGGTGGGAGCCTACTCCCTTAGTTTCTGCCCTTGGCCCCAGCGAGTCTAACACAGGCCCTGAGCGACACAGCTGCAGCATTTCAGTGTAGATACTACCCACGCCAAGGAAGAGGCTCTCCCACTGGCATAGATAATCCACCCCCACCCTGCAGTCCAAGACACAGCAGATAGGTAAATGTATGAATTCTTCAATCAACCTAGTACAGTCTATGTGGGGACTTAGGTCGGCTTAGCTATGTCGTTCAAGGGTTTGGATTTTTCACACCCTGAGCAATGCAGTTAGGTCAATCTAATTTTCTAGGGTACAGCAGCCCTTAGATTCTCCATTTAAAATACCTGTAACCATCCATCTTAGTAAAGCACTGACCTTTGGGTACATAGCTGCTTTGCCAACTCTCACAGTTCGGCTGCATATTTCAGCATACTGGGTGTTTTCTTAAAGCTTCAGCCCCTGAAGTCATGAAATACTGGAAAATCTCAGTTTTCATTTAAAAAAGTACATTTCTAGCCTTCCTGGTTGCAGAGAAGAGCTTGAAAAGACAAGTCCTAAAGCCTCAAAACCCAGAAGGCACAGAAAACCCAAAATATAATGCTTGGGTTTTTTAAGCCAATCTTGTGAATGGGGGGTGGGGGAAGAAGACGGATGGACGGTGACCTAAGATTTTTGAATGCTCAGGTTTAGGAATAATGATATCCTAGCAGTGAGAAATAAAGAAAGCCCATTTGGAGCTACCACTGCCTAAGCTATTTAATTCATGATTTTAGGACAGCCCAGTAATTAGGGTAGTGGTCCCCAAACCTTTCACTTCACCCTTCCTTACCTCTGTCCATGCCCTGCTCCCCACCAGTCACAGTAGGGAACCTAAGCTGGGAGTGGGGCCGAGGTCAGGGCCAGGGGCCAAGGCTGGAGTCACAGCTGGCCTGGGTCCCTAGGCCAGGGTCGCAGCTGGGAGTGGAGCTACAGTCAGGCCACAGTTAGGGTCCCAGGCTGGGGCTGCAGCCTGAAGCAGAGCTCCAGAAAAACTGGCAGCCAGGGCCCTGTGTGGAGCCACAGCTGGGCTGGGAGCCAATGGCTGAGGCCGGAGCCATTGCTGGGGGCAGGGCCAGAAGTGGAGCCCAGGCCAAAGCAGAGCTGGGAGCAGAGCAGGACTGGGTGGCGCTGCCTCCCCACCCCAGATGGGTGCTGGCTCAGGCCCCACTGTATCCCCCTGAACATTCCTTTGTGCCCCCCTCAGGGGGCATGCCCCACAGTTTGGGGACCTCTGAATTAGGGGGTTAACGCAGACTTGCAAAACTCAGGTTCAATTCCCTGCCCCATCGCGGGCTTCCTATGTGACCTTGGATCAGTCAGAATCTCTCTATGCCAGGTGGGGTAAGAGGATGAATATATTTAAAGGATAGTGAGCTACAGACACTAGGGTAATGGGCGACAACTAAATAGCTAGATAGGTCAATATTTGAACTCTGGCAACAGGCTCCTCTGAGCTAGCATAACAAGGTCGTGACTCACCTCTGGTTTGCTAGGCATGCCTACAACCAGAAGGTCTATGGGTACCACAGGAACGATAACTGGGATGTAGGAGGCCTATTCCATTGTTGAACATTACCATGGGAAGGTGGATACAATTTTATCAAGTATTACAATAACTTATAACAATGAACATTGATGGGAAAAGGTATATAAGGGACACAAATAGACTAAATTAGTCTAAAGAAAAAGGCCTACCAATATAATTCAAGGACTGTTTTACTATCATGCCTGGTAAACAAGAGAAGTGAGAGACCACTTCTCACTTTGACCAGAAATAAATGCACCAAAATTGATGTATCAGAAAATAGGTCTAATTGCTGAACAAAATAATTCTGTCCATCACTCTCTTTTGGGGTCTTCAGAAAGATACTTTGGAGGTGGGGGGAGAACTAACAACCACTAAGTTGGCTGACTGAAAGACAGAACAGGAAGGAGCAAGTTTCACCATCACAGCTGTCACCTGACCACCTCCTGGGAATCACTGTCAACCACTAGGACTTCATTGTCCACACCCCAAGAGATGTGCTGATCAGACTGGGCCAGAGAAGACTGCCACCTTCATTGGGTCAGACTAGATCCCAATCATCACTTGGATGTGAGACTGTCCCACCTCCTCATATGTTCTTTACCTTGCCCATCTGATTTCATTTCTTTCCTATTGCACTTCATCAGCCTTCTATATATTTTGCAACCTGGCTATAAGCCAGAGAGGAGAAAGGGGCAGCTAAATGCAATGCCCTAAGCAGCCCAACACTGGTACAAACTTGCCAGGTTTCAGAATGGCTGATAAGAACATCTGCCGGGACAGTGTTTTTTCGGCAGTGAGGTTGCAAGTGAAAGCTGCATTCCCCCCCCCCCCGCTCTTCTTTTCTCTCCCCTTTTGTGCATGTTTGGCTAGTTCTGTCAAACTAAGAAGCAGGACCAGATTTTAACAACAATAGGTCATCTCACTTTAACTAGTTGTTTCTCTTTCCCCAAAAAAGGACAGCTATTACCATCTAAGAGACAGTCAAACATGGCTTTCCTTCTAAAAACTCTACAGCTAAAGGAAAGGGAACAAGGAGGATTGTTTAAATAAAAGCTTTACTTCATACTTTACATTTCAAATGCTTTAACTGTTTTCACTTTTGTTCTACATCTTTAATAAAAAGGCTAAAGAAATGTTTAACTATGTTTGCCATGGTACTAAGCAGACTGAGGTCTCTGTCTATTAAACTCAGACCCACATTTAAAACTGTTTAATGTTGGACAGTGCTAGAGTGACACTAGCACCTTTGACTCTTTGGGTCTATTTATACCACCATCAACACCCCCTTGGCTCCTCAGAGGGCTAAACAATGAAGATACAAGTTCTGGCCTTGAACTCACCTCAGCCAGTTTGGTGACGACCCTGGCTCTTTGCTGGTGTGACACTGATTCCGGTCCCCTCCCATTCCCAGTGTTCTTCTTCATGGCAGCTGGAGCCACTCGTGTCCTTGTCAATGCATGTGGGAAGAGCAGAAGGAGAGGATACGCTGTGATTTCTTGTTTGCTGTAGGTCACTTTCCATGGATTTTAACCTTGGATTAAGCCCACAGGACAAGTTCTTCCCTTCTTGCCACATAAAGTAGAAGGTGAAAGAGAAGCCATCTGGCAGCTTACCATGGGGTTAACAGCTCTCATCCGGCATTACATCCTTAGTGAGGTTCTGTCATCTGGCTTCAGAGCCACCCACTGTTCAGAGCTCAGAACAGGCAGCTTCCTGGGGAGATGGCTTCATTTGGAATGGGAGAGAGTGAACAGCAGCAGCCACGGCTGTGCAGGCGGTCTCGTCTCTCAGTCAGAAGCGCTTTGCACTCACTCTCCTACACATTGTTAGTATAGTCTCTTTGGCCATGTTCCTTCCCAGAGATTTCGCTGCAAGGAGAAAGAGAAAGGACGGGGCTGTCAGAAAGGGAACTCCCAGTGTTGCCTGCCTATAATAGGGGGAAGGGTGCTCTGCTTTGGAACAGACCAGTGGTGCATGCATCTGAGGGGAAGAACTGAGTGCAGGCCCCACTCCTGGCTTGGAGGCCTCAGATGATGCTCTCAAGCCTGGGGACGAGGGAAGGCAGGTAACAGCTGAACACCTCCTGTTAATGGGGTTTCCATGGTACCTTTGCCGTATGGAGAGTGTCTCTGCCCTTAGGGAAGTTCTGCTACTCTGAAACTCCCTGATTCCTGCCGAGTCATGCAGCTAGAATTTGTCCACCCTCCCCTGGGGCTGAGCAATATTCTTCTTCTAAACCTTAGGGGGCAGCCAGTGGTATTTTGAATAGGGCTGTGTGTAAAATTCAGTATCCACAGATGGAGGCACAGGGAGGAGACATGACCTCTGCCCTGTGTTCAGCCACACTGCCTAACTGGCTTGTATAATGTCACCTCCCCCTGTGGTTTGATGGCTGAGCTACCACGATGCTGAGTTTCCCTTGGCCCTCCAACACTGTTTCACACGCAGAGGAAAAGCAGAGGCCAGGATTATAAAGCCAGTAGCAGGTTTAGATTAAGACTAACTCTAAACCAGCCAGGAAAAGTTGTTATTGCTCATGGCATTGCTATTGCTCATGGCATGTCTCACATGCATTGATGATGATTCTGATGTATTGCTGTTAAAAAATATAATAAATGCCCCCCACTCCAGCCAGTGTGACAACCCCAATGCGAGGTTGGTGTAGAAGGGAGTAATCAGAGCTCCTGAATACACCCCAAGGGCCCCCCTAATCCAGCCAGCGTCACACTAGTTGATAATGCACTGGACTGGGATTCTGGAGACCTGGGTTCTATGCCTGGCTCTACCACTAGCCTGCCGGGTGACCTTGGGCAAGTCACTTTGCTTCTCTGTGCCTCAGTTTCCCCATCTGTAAAATGGGGATAATGATACTGCCTTCCTTTGTAAAGCACTTGAGCTCTATGGATTAAAAGTGCTATACAAAAACTAGGGATTATTAAACACATGAATGAAGTAACTGCTGCAGAGCTGCGTACCTGAGCTAGCAGGCAGGTTGAAAGCATGCTCCAGGAGGCATGAGCTGCCCCATTCTTCTCAATGGGGCATTAATGCTGAATGCCTGAGGGTACTCTAAGTGTTAATATCAATAACCACATCACAGCTGACCATCTGAGCTCTGGCATGCTAATATTCCAGCATCAGATGCCATGACAGATGTAGAGAAGGGTGTAGTGGTCGGGGCAACAGTGGAGAAGTCAAAACTTCAGACCCAAGTTCAAATAGGTCTCTGACCCTACTCAGAGAGGTCAAGGGATGCACTAGGAGACAATGTGGGGCTGGCAGTGCCACGATTCCAGGGTTCCTTGCCACAGTGGCTTGGGACTTTGACAACTGTGGCTAGTGTCCTAACCACAACACAGCCACTAGCAATATCTCTGCAGGATACTTGGAGTCTAGTTCGTAAAGGGCTATAGAGGCCAACCGCAGAGCCTTTTCACTGGGTTACAAGCAGAGTGAAGCACCAGTAGGCAGCAGACCCTCTGCCCATCCCAAGAGGTGCCTGTGCAAGTGGCTGACAGTGGATCGTTCTGTCCAGTTACATGACTGCATGTTACAATGAGTCTAAGTTCCACATCCCAAAAGCATATAACATAGTTACTTACCAGTAACTGTTGTTCTTTGAGATGTGTTGCTCATATCCATTCCACTAGGTGTGTGCGCGCCCTCGTGCACGGCCAATCGGAGAACTTTTACTAGCAGTCCCTGCAGGGGCTGGTCTAGCGACGCCGTAGTGTCGCCGCCATGCGGCGGCACAACCGTCGCTGCCGGCCCCTCCCCTCTTCAGTCCCTTCTTTCTGCCGACTCCGACAGTGGGGACGGAGGGTGGGTGTGGAATGGATATGAGCAACACATCTCGAAGAACAACAGTTACTGATAAGTAACTATGTTTTCTCCTTCGAGTGGTTGCTCATATGCATTCCACTTAGGTGAATAACGAGCCTTACCTGGAGGCGGGTAGGAGTCAACGTCGGGCTGCCCTCAGCACTGCCCTGCCCACGCGAGCATCGTCCCTGGACTGCTGGACAATAGCGTAGTGCGTGGCAAAGGTGTGCACAGAAGACCAAGTGGCAGCCTTGCAGATGTCTTCCAGGGGAACCCTCTCCAGGAAGGCCGCCGACGCGGCCTGGGCCCTTGTAGCGTGCGCTGTCACTGGTCCGGGAAGCTGGACACCCGCACTCTCGTAGCACAGCCGGATACAGGTGGTGATCCACTTGGCGATGCCCTGTGATGACACTGGGGAGCCTCTCATCCTCTCTGCCACCGCGACGAAGAGCTGGGTGGTCTTGCGGAGCGGTTTCGTTCTATCGAGGTAGAACGCCAGTGCCCTCCTCACGTCGAGGGTGTGTAACCTCCTCTCGTCCTCGGACCCGTGCGGTTTGGGAAAAAACACAGGGAGGAAAATATCTTGGTTACAATAGAACCTAGAGACTACCTTAGGTAGAAGAGCTGGGTGAGGCCTAAGCTGTACCTTATCCCGGAAGAACACCATATAGGGGCGTTCCGAGGTCAGGGCTCTCAGCTCAGAGACCCTCCTGGCGGAAGTGATGGCCACAAGGAAGGCCACCTTCCAGGATAGGATCAGCAGGGGGCAAGTGGCCAAGGGCTCAAAGGGGGGCCCCGTCAGTCTGTCAAGGACTAGGTTCAGGTCCCAGGGAGGCACCGGGTCACGGACCTGCGGATACAGCCTCTCGATTCCCCTGAGAAACCTCACCGACATGGGGTGAGAGAATAGGGACCTCCCCTCCACCGGCTGGTGGAAAGCCGAGATGGCTGCCAAGTGGACCCTTAGGGAAGCCAACGCCAACCCTTGTTGTTTGAGTTGCAGCAGGTTGTCGAGGACCGCCTGCACGGAAGACGTACCGGGGTTTATGCCCCGCGATTCCGACCAGCAGGTAAACCTCCTCCACTTGGCCTTGTACGCGCTCTGGGTGGAGGGCCTCCTGCTTCCCAGGAGCACATGTTGGACCTGCTCCGAGCAGGTTCTCTCCTCCTCCGTTAGCCAGAGAGCCTCCAGGCCGTCAGGTGTAGGGAGTCCAGGTTGGGGTGCAGCAGGCGACCGTTGTCCTGGGAGAGAAGGTCCGGTTTCTTCGGGAGCTCGATCGGGGGAGCGACTGACGAAGCAGGCAAAACCAGTATTGTCTCGGCCACGCTGGGGCGATCAGGATGATGTCCGCTCTGTCCCTCTTGATTTTCAAGAGGACCCTGGGCAGGAGTGGGAGGGGGGGAAACGCGTACAGGAGGCCCCCCGTCCATTCGATCAGGAACGCGTCGGAGACGGAGCCCGGCTCGTGACCCCTGAGCGAGCAAAACCTCGGGCACTTCGCGTTCTAGGCTGACGCAAACAGGTCCAGGTGGGGAACACCCCACTCGCGGAAGATCATGGCGACCACCTCCGGGTGAAGAGACCAGTCGTGTTGGGGGAGAAACGACCTGCTGAGGCGGTCTGCCTCGTCGTTCCTGGCTCCTGGGAGGTGAGAGGCGGTTAAACAGAAGTTGCGTCTCACCGCCAAGTCCCAAAGTCGAAGCGCCTCCTGGCACAGTAGGGAGGAGTGCGTTCCCCCTTGCTTGTTGATGTAGTACATTGCAGTGGTATTGTCTGTCAACGCCTGTACCATTCTCCCGAATAAAGCGTGGCGAAACACTTCGCAAGCCAGTCTGACTGCCCTCAGTTCCTTTACATTGATATGGAGGGCAGTCTCCCTCCGGGACCAGAGACCTTGTGTGGTCAGACCACCAGTGATATGGGCTCCCCACCCCAGGTCTGAGGCGTCCGTGATCAGAGTGATCGAGGGGGTGGGCGCCCTGAAGGGTATTCCCTTCAACACGATTCTGGGGTCCAGCCACCAGTCCAGTGACCCCAACACCGCAGGGGGGACTGTTACCACCCTGTTCAGGGCATGCCTGTTGGGCATGTACACTTTCTTCAACCAGCTCTGGAGGGGCCTGAGTCTGAGGCGGGCCAGCCCCACTACATAAGTGCATGAGGCCATGTGGCCTAACAGCTGTAGGCACTGCCTGGCTGTTGTCGTGGGACACCTCTGGAGTTGCGATATTATTGCCGCCATAGCTTTGAACCTCGAGCGTGGGAGGGAGGCTTTGGCTCGCACCGAGTCTAGGTGGGCCCCTATGAACTCTATGTTCTGTACTGGATATAGTGTTGACTTCTGCTCGTTTATGAGCAGTCCCAGGGTATTGCAGGTGGTCTGGACGAGGGAGACCGCCTCGCGCACCTGCGACTTGGTCTTGCCCCTTATCAGCCAGTCGTCCAGGTATGGGAACATTTGGACCCCGCTGCACCTCAGAGAGGCCGCCACCACTGCCATACACTTCGTGAACACCCTGGGGGATGAGGCCAGGCCAAAGGGGAGGACCGTAAATTGGTAGTGGCCCCCAGCTACCATAAACCTTAGGAATCTCCTGTGGGCAGGAAGGATGGAGATGTGAAAGTACGCATCCTTCAGGTCGAGGGCGGCGAACCAGTCCCCTGGGTGCAGTACTGGGATGATGGACGCTAGGGAGACCATGCGGAATTTGAGCTTTTTTATGAACCTGTTGAATTTGCGCAGGTCCAGTATAGGTCTGAGGCCTCCTTTTGCCTTGGGGACGAGGAAATACCATGAGTAGAATCCCCTCCCCACCTCGAGTGGTGGGACCACTTCAATGGCACCTTTGAGAAGGAGGGTGTGAACCTCCTGGCGGAGTACATGCTCGTGAGATGGGTCCCTGAAAAGGGACGGGAAGGGGGAGTGGGGGGGGTAGCCAGCAGCCGAAGGGCATAGCCCCAGCGGATGGTGCTGAGGACCCATTGGTCCGACGTTATCTCCCGCCACAGGCTGATGTACGGTCTTAGCCTGTCCTGGAAAGGCGGGGGGTGGCCCAAGGAACGTAAAGGGGTGCCACCCTCGGACGCAATGTCAGAATTGTCTTTTGCCCTTGGGGCCCCGAGAGGGACCCTTGAAGGAAGACGAGGGGGTCGCAGGACGGTCGCGCCATCCTGCGCCCCTGTTCCTGTCCCGACCCCTGGGAGGGGGGTAGGGCCTAGGCGGCGGCCTAGTCTGCTGCTGGTGCCGCTGTGGCGGTTGTTGCGGCTGTTGGCGGGCTTGCAGTCTTGCCGCCTGGGGTGTGTAAAGGCCCAAGGAGCGTAGCGTCGTCCTTGAGTCTTTCAGGGCGTGCAGCTTCTCATCCGTCCTCTCTGTAGATCAGTAGATTGCAGCCACGCTGCCCGCCGCATAGCGACAGCGGAGGCCATAGCCCTGCTGGCCGTGTCCGCAGCGTCAGACGCAGTTTGTAAGGCTGCACTGGCTACTGTCACCCCTTCCTCCAGGACCATGGCAAAGTCGGCGGCCTGGTCTGGAGGCAGGGACTCCGAGAACCTTCTCAAGGAGTCCCACAAGTTTAGATTATATCTGCCCAGGAGAGCCTGATGGTTGGCTACCCTGAGCTGGAGCGCCCCTGTGGAGTAGACCTTCCTGCCGAAAAGGTCTAGTCTCCTGCCCTCTCTGTTTTTAGGGGAGGCGCTCTGGGCACCCTGCCTGTCTTTCTGGTTGGCAGCCTCTACCACTAAGGTGCCCGCGGCAGGGTGTGCATGTAAGTATTCGTGCCCCTCGGCTGGCACATAATACTTCTTCTTGGCGCCCTTAGATGTGGGGGCGACCGAGGCAGGGGTCTGCCATACTGCTTTGGCTAGGCGTAGGACCCTTTCGTGAATGGGGAGGGCTACTCTGGAAGGGCCTTGGGTCCCCACCCGGCCGAAGAGGGGGTCCACCTCTTCCTCTAGAACCTTGACCTGTAAGTCTAGGTTCGTGACCACCCGTTTCAGGAGTTCTTGGTGGGCCTTAAAGTCAATGAGTGGGGCCCCTTGGTCCCTTATGGCCGCCTCGTCTGGGGACGACGAGTACGAGGGGTGGCGGGGTCCTGTGGAGGGGCCCTCCCCAGGGTCCTCCTCCTGGGAGGAAAAGGAGTGGTCACCCTCCTGCACCGAGGGTGCCTGTTGGGAATGGGTGACCGAGGCAGGGGCCGGCATAGTTCCCTGCCCCATCTGAGCCACCCATTGGGCCCATATTGGCCACTGCCAGGGCCCCTGGGTCCAGCTCAGAGGCAGCGTCGGTGCCGAGGGCAACGCCGGCGCTGCTGCAGGCGGTGTCGGCACCGCGGGGAGAGGTACCTGCGGCACCGGGGTCTGCGGTACCGGGGGTTGCGGTGCCGGCTGCGCCGGTGCCGGTTGCGGTGCCGGCGAGGGTTCTTGCTCCTGGCGGCGGGTCCGGGATCCCGAGCCACGGGTGCGGGGGAGGCGACGGCGGTGCCAGGAGGAGGCGCTCCGTGGCTCACTAGATGAAGAGTCGGAGGAGTGACGTCATCTGCCTCGTCTTTGGGGCGATCCCGAGGATGAAGATGGAGATCTGCGCCGGGGTGGGGAAGCCTTCCGCAGCTTCTTTCTTGGTGCTGGGGAACGGTGCCGAGCGCACCGGCTCGGTGCCGGGCTGGAGCTGGAGCGGCGTCGGGAGCAGTGCCGGGAGTCCTCCGACGACGAAGGGGGAGAGGAGCCTCCGGGCTCGGTCCTTCGGCGTCGGGCGATGGTGATGGCGGGCAGCTGGACGTCCGGTGCCGATGCCGCCCACCCTTCGGGGACACCCAACACGGGCTTGCCCCAGAAAACAGGCTCTGGGCCCCTCACGCGAGGGGGTGCCGGAGGCGTGGGCAGGGTCATCAAGACGCGAGCCACCTCGAACGCCTCCGGTGTCGAAGGAGCCTGTAAGGTAGGTCCCTCGCTCACGCGAGTCGGGGAGACCTCCTTGGTCAGCGTCAGTCCCGGTGCCGGGGTCAGGGGCCGGTCCAGGGGATGCACCTCTGTGCTCGACCCCGGCCGCTCCTGTGGTGCGGGGGAGCTCTCGACAAGCGGGCGGCGCTTCTTCTTTTTCTTCGGCACCATGCTCCCCGGTGCCGGAGGTGCACTCCGCACCGAGGACACACTCGGTGCCGTGGTGGACCGCGTGGGCTCAGACGCCAGGCTGAGCGCGGTCTCCATTAGAAAAGCCTTCAGCCTCACTTCTCGGTCCTTTTGAGTCCGAGGCTTGAAAGACTTACATAGTTTACATCGGTCTTGCCAATGTTGTTCCCCCAGACACCGTAAACAACGGTCATGGGGGTCGCTAGCTGGGAAGGCCTTCCTGCAGCTAGCGCATGGGTTGAAGCCGGACGCGCCGGGCATGGCCACGGGCGTCTGAGCCCTAAGGCTCCCTAACTAAACTACAAAAACCTCTCTAACTGAAAGCTAACTTAGTTCAGGGCGAACTACTAACTAAATACTCACTTTTTTTAAGGCGAAAGAAAAACCTGAGAAGAGCAGGGTTAGTTCTCGACCGACCGTCACGGGCGGAAAGAAGGAACTGAAGAGGGGAGGGGCCGGCAGCGACGGTTGTGCTGCCGCATAGCGGCGACACTACGGGGTCGCTGGACCAGCCCCTGCAGGGACTGCTAGTAAAAGTTCTCCGATTGGCCGTGCACACACCTAAGTGGAATGCATATGAGCAACCACTCGAAGGAGAAAGTGTGGTTTCCAGAGCAACCTGAGAAAAAGGCCACAATCCTGCACTGGTCTTGCCTGATTCAATTGCAGGTAGCATCTGATCAAGGACTGGTCCCAGGTTCCTCATTACCCTGATTAGGGATGTGGTTAAGGAACAGGAGTACAACTCAGAGAAGGAGTGGGAGGCCCAGAAGACCCATCACTCAACCCATCCCCACATACCATACACACACTTTCTCACTGATCAGATCAGCTTTGCTTGGATTTATTCTCCATTTCTCATCCAGTCAGGGATTTCAGATAAAGAAACATGCACTTCTTAGAGTCTGGAGAAAAACTTAACTGGGGATCATTTGCTGAGCAGCAATCACCACAAGCCATCCACAGAATCATTCTCCAGGAGGCAGCAGAAAAGAAAACAAAAAGCTGGAAGGGATTCCAGAGCAAGCAGAAGAAAATTCATCCCAGTAACCTCTGCCAGTTACAGCCAACACCATTAACGCCTCCTCTGCCATTGCCAGCCTCTGCCCCAGATGTCTCAGCAGGGTCCCAACATTCCCAACAGACAGAGATCTGACACACACCCAGACAAGCCTCAAGGAACCGTCACAGTAGCAGAATTGACTCTCCAGCCCATGGCTGCTCCTGGCTCACAACTGTCACACCTCATCACTGTCACTTTCATCTCTCTGTTATAATCATCAAATGCTTCATGCCCTAGGAGACTGCAAACCTGTCAGTTTCTCAGGAAGAAAGGCATGGAGGGGGAAAGGAAGAGAATCTATAGCATACAAAAGAGGAGGGGAGTCTGGGCCCCTCTCACCAGCCAAAACCAGGAGTATTTTCAGTTACAAACCAGAATTGGGATATCCCCAAACCAGATTGTCTGTTAAGCATAAAACCCACCACCACACTTTTTCTCACTTGGATTTTTCCTGCCTTCTCTCCTTTCTCTCTGTCTCCTGTGTCTGCTTCCCCTTCAGCTGATAGTTCATTTCCCTAAATATTAAGGCTTAAATCTTCCATGCCAATCTTCCTCCCCCAACACCTCCAAGCTTCCGCCCCACTCAACTTTCTTCCAGATGTTCTTCCAATTCAGCCTTTGCTGGGTCACCCCAGCCACACCTGTTTTTACCATTGGTTGTCTTCCCCAACCCCCACCATTTAGCTACCATCTCTTTCCTTCAAGGGGCCAGAACGTGGATGATCAGAGCTGCCCAGTTCATGGTCAGACAGTACCTTCGAGGAAGTCACCCTCCAGATGAGAAGTCTTGATATGGAAGGTGTGAGCCCTCTCCTAGCATTGTGCCTCGCTGATAGGTGTGCCTAGAAAGCTTCCCAATCCTGCCTGGCCAGCATGCCTCACACTAAAGCCTTTAGATGGGACTTCAGTCTCCACAGCCCAGCCACTCCTTGGCCCATCAGTAAGTCAAGTTGCAGCTAGGATATAGCTCTCTGCCTGCTAGGACCAAAACCCACCAAACCCATTTCACATAGTCCAGACAGAAGTAATTCTTCATCACTCCTGAGTCACTAGTTTCCACTAGTGGAAAGCTCTGTAATCCAGCTACCTGGAGCTACCTGTGAATGAAGCCCTTATCAAATAATACTTGCCTATCAAGGAATGAATGAAAAACTCCCCCCTCAGCAACACCCAGACTAAAATGAAGGGGAAGCACTAGCCAAAACCCTTCATGTCCTTACCCACAACTTTCCAGGAACTCTTACTAGAAACCCACCAGTGCAAATCAGAAGGGGCAGGGATTGGGGAAGTTTGGAAATGACTATGTGTAACTAAGAAGCTGCAGACTTGACAGAGAAGATTACTTGGGAAGTGACAGACAAATGGGATTAGTTGCTCTCTCTCACCCATCACAGGAAAAGGGCTCCAGACCTGTCAGCAGCAGTCACAGGTAAATCCTAGGCACATGCAGCCCTTAAGAGATTACAATCAAAAAGTAAAAAGAGATATTCAAAACCCCCAATCCCTCCTGAGCTGTGAAATTCCTAGTGGAGTTGGGGGAGAGAAATCACCCAGGAAATCTCCAAGCCCCACGCAAAGACTAACACATTTAGCAAGTGACAGTGCAGAGTACAGAGAGATGGTGAGGGGCGATGGCAAATGTGGTTCCCTTACCTTTAAACTCTCTCCTCACCATAGAAGTCACCGGGCTGCACGTCTCCAAGACACTGGAGCTTTTCTCTATAAATTATGGTACTTTTTATTGGGAGAGGGAGACGCGGGGGGGACAGAGGAAGAGGCAGTTCCAGGTGTTCCCTGGGTACAGATTCTGGACACAAATCTCTCGCTCGCTCGCTCGCTCACACAGAGCCATGCAGGGACGAGGATTATTGCTGAGGATGCTCAGAAGCTGCTCCCTGCCCATAGCGCTCCCCACCCCTCTGCATGCAGGGAGCAAGGAGCCAGCCCGCTGCAGCGCACGCAGCTGAATTCCCTTACCTGAGTAGCCCCAGCCCAGCCTCTCCGCCTGGCCCGAGGGAGCAGAATCCGGAGCCAGCCGCAGCACCGAATCGGCGCTGAGCTGGCCTGATTTCCTCCCGCTCCCTGTCGGCGTGAGCCCGTAGGTAACCCGCTGCCCTGGAGACAGCCTCACCGCTGGAGCTTCCCTAGCCTCGCCCCCCGCCCCGCCCCGCCCCGCATCCCCTGGCCCAGCGCATCCCTCCCCAGCAGCCTGGCGACAGGACGCCAGAAGCACGCCCCACCCCCGAATTAAATGGTCGAGGAACGCCTCCTCCGCCAGCTGCTGCAACCCGGGCATCTTGGAGCCAGCCCCTGGCTGTGCCGGCCTCTCAGGCAGACTCCTCCCGGCCCGGGGGGAGCTGGGCTGGCCGGGGGAGAAGGGAAAGGTGGGCGGTGTATGGAGCGGAGCAGAGCAGAGCAGTGTCTCTCTCTCTGCTCCTCCTGAGATCTGCATTGCTGCAAATTTACACGGCTTAAGAGAGCCTAGCCAAGCCAAGCACAGCCAGAGCAGCTGGGGACGGAGACGCTAAACTGGATTATGGGCCACATGGCCAAAACGCCCCACCGCCCCTGGTGAAATGCCCAGCCTGAGGCTTCTGCGGTAGCCGGGATTGTCTGGCTTCTCTCTGCAGCCAGTGCTTTTGTACGGTTCTGACACTGTCACGCCCTCAACTACTCTAACTGCATTATCTGGGGCCACAGGCCCCGCCCTTTGACTCACATCTCTCTCATAGAGACTCAATTACTGACAGCAAAGCGCTGCTCTTTGTTTTACTAGAAGCCAAGCAGAGCAGCAGCCTACGTGTTCCTGTTTGCACAGCAGAGGTGCTGGGAATTGGGAGAGCAGAGCGCTCATTTCCTGCCTCCCATGGCCTTTGATGAGGGGATGAATCACTGAGCTTTTAACTACTTCATTTTTCCTTTTCTTGGGAGGGCCTGTGCCTGATGACTGCAGAAATGCTGGCTTTGGCTCAGGCTTCTGGAAAAAGCAGTTGCTGCCAGTGTGTTTTCAGAGTGCCCATCAAAGAGAACAATTTCCAACCCCCTACCGCACAGAGCTCCCAGCTCGGACTACGTCTGCGTGGGTGTTGCAGCTGCCAGTGCCAGGGAAAACGTAGTTACTTACCAGTAACTGTTGTTCTTCGAGATGTGTTGCTCAGATCCATTCCACTTAGGTGTGTGCGCGCCCTCGTGCACAGCTCTCCGGAGAACTTTTCCTAGCAGCCCCTGCAGGGGCCGGTCTCAGCGCCCCCTGGAGTACCGCCATTATGCAGCGGTATATATAGCGCGACCGGCCCCTCCCCTCCTCAGTCCCTTCTTTCTGCCGACTCCGACAGCGGGGACGGAGGGTGGGTGTGGAATGGATCTGAGCAACACATCTCGAAGAACAACAGTTACTGGTAAGTAACTATGTTTTCTCCTTCGAGTGGTTGCTCAGATGCATTCCACTTAGGTGATTCACGAGCCATACCTTGGAGGTGGGTAGGAGTCAGCGGCGAGCTGCCCTCAGCACGGCCCTGCCGACTCGCGCGTCGTCCCTTGACTGCTGGACGACAGCGTAGTGCGCAGCAAAGGTGTGCACCGAAGACCAGGTGGCAGCCCTGCAGATGTCATCCAGGGGGACCCTTTCCAGGAAGGCCGCCGACGCGGCCTGGGCCCTCGTCGAGTGAGCCGTCACCACTCCTGGGAGCTGGACGCCTGCACGCTCGTAGCAGAGCCGGATGCAGGCGGTGATCCACCTGGCGATGCACTGGGAGGTGACCGGGGAGCCTCTCATCCTCTCTGCCACCGCGACGAAGAGCTGCGTGGTCTTTCGGAGCGGCCTCGTCCTGTCTAGGTAGAACGCCAGCGCCCTCCTCACATCGAGGGTGTGTAGTCTCCTCTCGTCCTCGGACCCGTGCGGTTTAGGAAAAAACACGGGGAGGAAAATATCTTGGTTACAATGGAACCGGGAGACTACCTTAGGCAGGAACGCCGGGTGAGGCCTAAGCTGAACCTTGTCCTTATAGAACACGGTATAGGGGGGCTCCGAGGTTAAGGCCCTTAGCTCAGAGACCCTCCTGGCCGAGGTAATGGCCACGAGAAAAGCCACCTTCCAGGAAAGAATCATCATTGGACAGGTGGCTAGGGGCTCAAAGGGGGGACCCGTTAGCCTATCTAGGACCAGGTTCAAATCCCAGGGAGGCACCGGGTCACGGACTTGTGGGTAAAGCCTCTCTACACCCCTGAGGAACCTCACCGACATGGGGTGGGAGAACAGGGAACGTCCCCCCATCGGCTGGTGGAACGCCGATATGGCCGCCAGGTGTACTCTGAGGGAGGCCAACGCTAACCCCTGTAGCCTAAGCTGCAGCAGGTAATCCAGGACCGCCTGCACGGGGGACGTACCGGGGTTTACGCCCCGCGACTCCGCCCAGCAGGTGAACCTCCTCCACTTGGCCCTGTAGGCGAGCTGCGTGGAGGGCCTCCTGCTTCCCAACAGCACGCGTTGGACCTGCTCCGAGCAGGTTCTCTCCTCCTCTGTCAGCCAGAGAGCCTCCAGGCCATCAGGTGCAGGGAGTCCAGGTTGGGATGCAGTAGCCGGCCGTGGTCCTGGGAGAGCAGGTCCGGTCTCCTTGGGAGCTTGATCGGGGGAGCGACAGACAGGTCCAGGAGCAGGCAAAACCAGTACTGCCTCGGCCACGCCGGGGCGATCAGAATCACATCCGCTCTGTCCCTCTTGATTTTCAAGAGGACCCTGGGCAAGAGCGGGAAGGGGGGAAACGCATACAGGAGGGCCCCCGTCCATTCGAGGAGAAATGCGTCTGAAAGAGAGCCCGGCTCGCGACCCCTGAGCGAGCAGAACCTCGGGCACTTCGTGTTCCGCGCTGACGCGAAGAGGTCCAGATGGGGAACACCCCACACGCGGAACATCCTGTCCACCACCTCTGGGTGGAGAGACCATTCGTATTGTGGTAGGAATGACCTGCTGAGGCGGTCCGCCTCGTCGTTCCTGACCCCAGGCAGGTGAGAGGCGGTTAAACAGAAATTGCATCTCACCGCCAAGTCCCAGAGTCGAAGCGCCTCCTGACACAACGCCGAGGAGCGCGCCCCCCCTTGCTTGTTGATGTAATACATTGCAGTGGTATTGTCTGTTAACACCTGCACCATTCTCCCCAATAAAGAGTGGCGAAACACCTCGCATGCCAGTCTGACCGCCCTCAGTTCTTTCACATTGATATGGAGGGCCAATTCCCCCCGGGACCAGCGACCCTGCGTGGTCAGACCACCGGTGATATGGGCTCCCCACCCCCGGTCCGATGCGTCCGTGATCAGGGTGACCGAGGGGGTGGAGGCCCTGAAGGGAATCCCTTCCAACACAGTCCCGGGGTCCAGCCACCAAGTCAGTGACCCCAACACCCGAGGGGGCACCGTTACCACCTTGCTCAAAGCATGCCTGCTGGGCATGTAAACCTTGGACAGCCAACCTTGGAGGGGCCTGAGCCTGAGGCGGGCCAACCTCACCACATAGGTGCACGAGGCCATGTGGCCTAACAGCTGCAGGCAGTGCCTGGCTGTAGTCGTGGGGCACCTCTGAAGCTGCGATATTATCGCTGTCATGGCTTCGAACCTCGAACGTGGGAGGGAGGCTTTCGCCTGCACCGAGTCCAGGTGGGCCCCTATGAAGTCTATGCGTTGCACCGGACGCAGCGTCGACTTCTGCTCGTTTATGAGCAGCCCCAGAGCCTGGCAGGTGGACTGGACGAGAGAGACCGCCTCGCACACTTGCGACCTGGTCTTGTCCCTGATTAACCAGTCGTCCAGGTAGGGGAATATCTGGACCCCCCTGCGCCGCAGGAAGGCCGCCACCACCGCCATACACTTGGTGAACACTCTGGGGGAGGAAGACAGGCCAAAGGGCAAGGCCGTGAACTGGTAGTGGCCACCAGCTACCACAAACCTTAGGTACCGCCTGTGGGCAGGAAGGATGGAGACGTGAAAGTACGCATCCTTCAGGTCGAGGGCGGCAAACCAGTCCCCTGGGTTTATAACGGGAATGATGGACGCTAGGGATACCATGCGGAACTTCAGCTTTCTTATGAACCTGTTGAGCCTGCGCAGGTCCAATATAGGCCTGAGGCCTCCGTTGGCCTTGGGAACGAGGAAGTACCTCGAATAGAATCCCCTCCCCACCTCGAGTGGTGGAACCACTTCTATGGCTCCTTTGACTAGGAGGGATTGAACCTCCTGAAGGAGTAATTGCTCGTGAGATGGGTCCCTGAAGAGGGACGGGGGGGGTGAGGAGTGGGGAGGGGAGGCCAGGAGCTGAAGGGCATATCCCCAGCGCACGATGCTGAGGACCCACTGGTCCGATGTTACCTCCCGCCACAGGCCGAGATACGGCTTGAGCCTGTCCAGGAAAGGCGGGGAACCCAGGGAACATGAGACGGTGCCACCCTCGGAGACACCGTCAAAATTGTCTCTTCCCTTTAGGCCCTTGAGAGGGTCCTTTAAAGGAAGAGGAGGACGGCGGCGGGCGATCGCGCCGTCCAGAGCCCTTGGTCCTATCCCTGCCCCTTGCGGTGGGGAAGGGCCTAGGCTGCGGCCTAGACTGCTGCCGCTGACGTTGCAGCGGTTGCTGCGGCTGCTGGCGACTCTGCAGTCTAGCCGCCTGGGGCGTGTACAGGCCCAAGGAGCGCAACGTTGCCCTTGAGTCCTTGAGAGCGTGCAGCTTCTCGTCCGTCCTCTCCGAAAAGAGGGCGGCTCCATCGAAGGGTAGGTCCTGGATGGACTGCTGCACCTCCAACGACAGGTCTGTGGACTGCAGCCACGCTGCTCGCCTCATTGCAACGGCGGAGGCCATAGCCCTGCTGGCTGTGTCTGCGGCGTCCGACGCAGACTGCAGGGCCGCACTTGCCACAGACAACCCCTCCTCCAGCACCATACCAAAGTCCGCGGCCTGGTCTGGAGGGAGAGACTCCGTAAACCTCCTCAAGGAGTCCCACAGATTCAAATTGTACCTGCCGAGGAGAGCCTGATGATTGGCCACCCTCAGCTGAAGCGCCCCAGTTGAATAGACCTTTCTACCATAAAGGTCCAGCCTCCTGCCTTCCTTATTTTTAGGGGAGGCAGTCTGAGCACCCTGCCTGTCTTTTTGGTTGGCGGCATCCACCACCAAAGTACCCGCGGCAGGGTGCGCATACAAGTACTCGTGCCCCTCGGCTGGCACGTAATACTTCTTCTCGGCGCCCTTAGAGGTCGGGGCAACCGAGGCAGGGGTCTGCCAGACTGACTTAGCCAGGCGCAGGACCCTCTCATGCACGGGAAGGGCCACCCTAGTTGGTCCCTGGGCCCCCACACGGCCGAAGAGGGGGTCCACCTCTTCCTCTAACACCTTGACCTCAAGGCCAAGGTTCAAAGCCACCCGCTTTAGAAGCTCCTGGTGCGCTTTAAAATCAATGAGCAGGGCTCCTTGGTTTCGTACCGCCGCCTCATCCGGAGACGACGAGTAAAATGGGCGGCGGGGCCCAGTGGAGGGGCCCTCCCCAGGGTCCTCCTCCACCTCCTCTTCCCCAGAGGAGCGGTCACCCTCCTGCACCGAAGGTGCTTGCTGAGTCTGGGTGACGGAGGCAGGGGCCGACATAGTTCCCTGCCCCATCTGAGCCGCCCACTGGGCCCACAACGGCCACTGCCAGGGTCCCTGTGGCCAGCTCAGAGGCGGCACCGGTGCCGAGGGCAAAGCCGGTGCCGCAACAGACGGTGCCGGTGCCGGTAACAGTACTGGGTCCGGTGCTGGCTGCGGTGCCGGTGCCAGCTGCGGTGCCGGAGCCGGCTGCGGTGCCGGCTGCGGTGCCGGCTGCGGTGCCGGAGCCGGCTGCGGTGCCGACGACCATATCTGTTCCTGACGTCGGGTCCGGGACCCCGAGTCAGGAGAACGCATGCGGTAATGACGCCGGGAGGGAGCGCTCCGAGACCCGCCACGCGACGATCTCGAGGAGCGACTCCGACTTCGGTGCCGAGGCGACGCCGAAGAAGAAGGCGACCGGTACCGGGGAGTCTTTCGTCGCTTCGATGCTGGGGAGCGGTGCCGAGAACGCCGTCTCGGTGCCGAGTCAGAACTCGACGACGAGGAGAGGTGCCGCGACGAAGAGCGATGTCCAGAGCGGTGCCGGGACCTGGAGCGGTGCCGGGAACGGTGCCGCGACGCGTCGTCCGAGGACGAAGATGGAGAGGAGCTTCCGAGCTCGACTCTCCTGCGTCGGGTGGTGGGCGGCCTGTCCACCGGTGCCGGGGCCGCCCACCCTTCGGGGCCCCCCATCGCGGGTTTGCCCCGGGAAACGGGCCCTGTCTCTCTCCGGTGAGAGAGTGCCGGAGGCGTAGGCAGCTCCAACAAAGCCTGAGCCGCCTCGATAGCCTCCGGCGTCGAAGGGTCCCGTATAGGGGGTCCCCCACTTCCAGGAGTCGGGGGAGCCTCCCTAGTAGGTGTCGGTGCCAGTGCCGGAGCAGGGGCCGGTGCCGGAGCAGATGCCGGCGGCACGTCCATGAGGAGGAGCACCTCCGAACTCGACCCCAGCCGCTCCTGCGGTGCGGGGGAGAGCTGCAAGCGCGGGTGGCACTTCTTTCTCTTCGGCACCGAGACCCCCGGTGCCGGAGGCGCACTCCGCACCGAAGACACACTCGGTGCCGGAGTAGTCCGCGATGGCTTGGACGCCGGGCTTAAAGCGGACTCCATCAAAAAAGCCCTAAGCCTCACTTCGCGCTCCCTCTGAGTCCGAGGCTTAAAGGACTTACAGATACTGCACCGATCCCTACGGTGCAGTTCCCCCAAACACCGCAAACAACGGTCATGGGGGTCGCTAGCTGGGAAGGCCTTACCGCAGCTAGCACATGGCTTGAAGCCCGGCGAACCCGGCATAGCCGGGACGCCGTGAACCCGAAGGCTCCCTAAACTAACTAAAAACCCTCACTAACTAAAAACTAACTTAGTTCAGAGTGAACTGTTAAACTATCTACTCACTTTAAGGAGAAACACAAACTGTTGAAGAGCAGGGGTAGTTCTCAACTGGCCGTCACGGGCGGAAAGAAGGAACTGAGGAGGGGAGGGGCCGGTCGCGCTATATATACCGCTGCATAATGGCGGTACTCCAGGGGGCGCTGAGACCGGCCCCTGCAGGGGCTGCTAGGAAAAGTTCTCCGGAGAGCTGTGCACGAGGGCGCGCACACACCTAAGTGGAATGCATCTGAGCAACCACTCGAAGGAGAACTTCATTTGTCATCTCCTTTGATGGATGCAGGGACGGGGGCTAGTCTAGCTGTTTGAAGTAGGTCTATGGGCTGCAATACAATCATATCTGAGCTTCACCATTGAAACGTATTTATGGAAGGGAAGGACAGGCCTGTTATCCCCATTATTCAGATGGCAAGCTGCAGTCCAGAGGCTAAGGGCCAACTCCACAAAGGTACTCAGACACCTAAGGCTGGGGTTGAGGGACCTAAGTCTGTCAGAGCTCCTCTGTGATCCACAAAATTCCAGCCAAATCCTGCAGCTGCCTGAACTCACGGAGTCACTACATATTCAGGGTAAAAATTCCCTTAGTGCCTGTGTAAGGGATCTATTAGCCCCTTACTGAAACTTAGTGGGTCTTTTTGGTTGGCATCTTTTGAGTAAGCAGGATACTGAAGCAGACAGCCTCCAGGGCCAGTGGGAAGAGGCCAACTCAGGTCAGCCTGATTGACAGAGCGGGTAGGCCAATGTGTGAGCTGGAGCTGCTTGCCTGGGCAAAGCTGTCCAGCTAAGGCCAAAGCAGCCAGCAGCTGGGAGGCCAGAAGAGGAGCACAGAAAAAGCAGCAGAACCAGAGAGGTAACCCAGAGAGCCAAGCCGAGCGCAGCTGCACTGAAGCAGAGCAAAGCAGGAGCTGGAGCCATCTGGAGCTGGGTGCAGAGGCCAGAGATGGAGCCCAGGGAGCTGAGCTGGCCCACAGCAGCAGAGCCAGAGGGACATTCCAGAGAGCAGAGCTAAGCAGAGCCGAGCGCAGCTGCACTAAGCAGAGCAGGAGTTGGGGCTGAAGCTGTCCGTAGCTGGGTGCAGAGAGCTGCTGGGGAGAGCGAGGGGGACCCTGGGAGTGTGTGGCTACTGCCAGGGCAAGTGTCTGACTCTCTGCATCCCTGCAGCATAGCCAGGGCCTGGACAGTGGGCCTGTGACACAGACTGTGAACCTCCCTTACACCCCAGAAACACTGTTTGTGGTGCCCCCGTGTCAGGGGAGTAGTGTTGGGTGTTTCCTTTAATCTTTCTCCTCTTTTCTTATTTTATTTGATTTTTGATTGGTGTTTGTTTAATAAATTGTATTGCTTTGCATTGTATGCTGTGATTAGTGGGGTCAGGGAAGCACCCAGTGCAGTTAGTACCCCACAGTGGGGACACCCTAGCCCCCGCCCTAAGGGACCACAGCAAGATTGGGGGTTGAGCCCCAGGAATCCTGGGCCCAACCTTGTCGGGATTATAGTGACCCCACCACACAGGAGAGCGGGAGGGGAGCCCTCAAGGTCAGGTGTGCCTCTGGGTAAAGAGAGTAGGAGCAAGGCAGATCCTTTTGCTAGCCACCTCTACCGGGGTAGTGTATAAGCAAGTAAAGTTCCCCACAATAGCAGGCCCATTTCCTTGCCTACACCCATGTTGCTGCCTCTGGATTTGTGTGCTGCTGCTTCCCTCTGAGCAGTTGGCTGCTTGTCTCCTTCCTGAGCCCCAGAGCAATCCGAGAACTGGAGAATGAGGCATTTGTCTGCCTAATTTGCACGAGGATGATGCAGGGTCCGATCTGGACACTGGCCTCTTGGCAAGCCTATGCTACAGGATCAGCCTCATTCAAACTCTGGCCAGAGAAGGCATGCTGCTTACCTGATGACTGTTAGCCCAGTGTTCAGAGCATTTACCTGTGATGTAGAAGACCCAGGTTCAATCCCCCCACACTCAGGCAGAGGGGGAGAAAGGCTTTGTATGGGGTGAGTGCTCTAATCACTAGGATATACCGGTGTGGGTATGGCCTCCGTCTCTCCTGTTGATGGTGTTACAGTTTGTATTAAATAGTCCTAGGAGCAGGGGGACTGGACCTGAGGTCTCCCAAGAGCACTTGGACCACATAGTCATTTGCTTTGGCCCAATGCTCAGTACCATCACCTCTTCTGGCCATTTTATGTGGAATGAGGCAGGTGCCTAAAGCAGGACTTGTTTACATGGTGCAGCAAAATGCACCAGAGGGGTGCGATTTGTAAAGCACATTGATGTGCTGCACTTTCACTGCCTCCTGTAGGCCAGGTTGGTGTTCTCTAAAAGGTACCCAGTTCACATTCATGGCACAACATCAGCATGAACTGGGCACATTTAGAGCACGTCAGCAGGATCAGAGAGAGACTGCAAATCTCACCACTTGGCAGACAAGCCCTGTGTCTCACAAAAAACAGCTGTGGTGCCTCAGTCCCTGGACTTCTGGAAAGGGGTTCCCATTTGTGCATCAATAGCAGAGCTGGGTGCCTCCCTGCAGCCAGAACTGAGGTGCATATCTCCGAGAGCAGTGAGTCTTACAACACACTCCTTTCCTTGGTGTCTCCCATTGGCTAGCTGGGGCACTCCCTGGGCTAGTGAGTTGGCTTTTGAGGATCACATTCTCAGGCATCTTTCTCTTCCCAGTGATTGTACAAGAAGCCAAAGCATTGACCTAGAATCATAAATTAGGGATATAAGGGACCTCAGGAGGTCATCTAGTCCAAGCCCCTGCTGAAAGTAGGACCAATCCTTACTAAATCATCCGAGCCAGGGCTTTGACAAACCAGGCCTTAAAAACCTCTAAGGATGGAGATTCCACTCCCGCCCCTCTGGGTAACCCATTCCAGTGCTTCACCTCCCTCCTAAGGCAAAATGTTTTTCCTAATATTCAACCTAGATCTTGTCCACTGCAGCTAGAGATCATTTTGCTCCTAGTTCTGTCATTTCTACCACTGACAACAGCCTAGTTCCATCCTCCCTGGAACCCCCTTTCAAGTAATTAAAGGCTGCTGTCAAATCCCCCCTCATTCTTCTCTTCTGCAGACTAAAACAAGTCTAGTTCCTTCATCCTCTCCTCATAAGTCTTGTGCTCCAGCCCCTTACACATTTTTGTTGCTCTCTGCTGGAATCTCTCCAATTTGTCCACATCCTTTCTGTAATGGGGGACCCAAAACTGGACACAATACTCCAAATGTGGCCTCAGCAGTGCCAAATGGAGGGGAATAATCACTTCCCTCAACCTGCTGGCAATGCTCCTACTAATACAGCCCAATATGCTATTAGCCTTCTTGGGAACCAGGGCACACTGCTGACTCATATCCAGCTTCTCATCAACTATAACCCCCAGTTCCTTTTCTGCACAACTGCTGCCTAGCCCATCGGTCCCCAGTCTGTAGCTGTGCATGGGATTCTTCTATCCTAAGTGCAGGACTCTGTACTTGTCCTTGTTGAAGTTTATCAGATTTCTTTTGGCCCAATCCTCCAATTTCTCTAGGTCATTCTGTATCCTATCCCTACCTTCCAGGATATCTACTATTCTCCCTATCATAGTATCATCTGCAAACTTGCTGAGGGTGCAATCCATCGCCTCCTCCAGATCATTAAATGAAGATGTTGAACAAAATCGGCCCCAGCACTGACCCCTGGGGCACTCCCCTGCTAACAGCTGCCAACTAGACATCAAGCTGTTGATCACTACCCATTGAGCGTGATGATTTAGCTAGCTTTCTAACCATCTTATAGTCAATTCATTGGACCCAAACTTCTTTAACTTCCTAATAAGAATACTGTGGGAGACCATATCAAAAGCTTTGCCAAAGTCTAGATATATCACGTCTACTGCTTTTCCCACATCCACAGAGCCAGTCACCTCTTCATAGAAGGCAATCAGGTTGGTCAGACCTGACTTGCCCTTGGTGAATCCAGGTTGACTGTTCCTGATCACCTTCCTCTCTTCTAAGTGCCTTAAAATGGATTCCTTGAGGACCTGCTCCATGATTTTACCGGGGACTGAGATGAGGCTGGCTGGTCTGTAGCTCCCTAAATCCTACTCCTTCCCTTTCTGAAGATGGAAACAGACAAATATAGTGCCCAATCATCCAGGACTTCTCCCAATTGTTACAAGTTTTCAAAGATAGTGGTTAATAGCTCTGCATTCACATCAGCCTACTTCCTCGCACTCCTCGAATGCATTGCATCTGGACCCATGGACTTGTGCATGTCCAGATTTTCTAAATAGTACTGAACCTATTCTTTCACCATCGAGGGCTGCTCACCTGCTCCCCAATCTGTGCTGTCTAGTGCAGTAGTCTGGGAGCTGACCTTGTCTGTGAAGACAGAGGCAAAAAAAAGCATTGAGTACTTCAGCTTCTTCCACATCATCTGTCACTAGGTTGCCTCCCCCATTTTGTAAGGGACACGTTTTCCCTGATCATCATCTTGTTGCTAACATACCTGTAAAAACCCTTCCTGTTACCCTTCACAACTCTTGCTAGCTGCAATTCCAATTGTGCTTTGGCTTTCCTGATTTCACTCCTGCCTGCTTGAGCAGTATCTTTATGCTCCTCCCTGGTCATCTGACCAAGGTTCCACTTCTTGTAAGTTTCCTTTCTGTGCTTAAGCTCACTGAAGACCTCTTTGTTAAGTCAAACTATTCGCCTGCTATATTTACTCTTCTTTCTGCACATCAGGGTGGTTTGTTCCTCAATAAGGTTTCTTTAAAATACAGCCAGCTCTCTTGGACTTCTTTCCCTCCTCATATTAGCCTCCCAGAGGATCTTGCCCATTAGCTCCCTGAGGGAGACAAAGTCTGCTTTTCTGAAGTCCTCCTTTCTTTCTTTCATCAGGATACTGAACTCTACAATCATGGTCTCTGCTGCCCAGATTACCACCCACTTCTACTTCCCCTACCAATTCTTCCCTGTTTGTGAGCAGTAGTTCAAGAGGAGCATGACCCCTAGTAGGTCCCTCAAGCACTTGCATCAGGAAGCTGTCCTCAACGCTCTCCAAAAACTTCCTGGATCGTCTGTGCTCTGCTGTATTACTCTCCCAACAGATGTCATGGTGATTGAAGTCCCCCATGAGAACCAGGTTTTGTGATCTGGAACTATATTTAGATCCCGTGCTTCTGTGACATCATGGAGTTCTGGATACATGTTTTGCAATTTGGTTAAGAAACATTTGGTGACCAGGTGTAAAAATATTGTTGTTCCTGTGAACAACAAACAGAGGCAGGTATAATTATATTCATTATGTAGTTGTTAATATTCATTTCATAGGTGTCAGTGTAACCAAGTAAGGGTCTATGGGGAGTTGCTGAAAATGTATACATTTACATACTGTTATGGATAAAGTAATTATAAAGTAACCCCTCATTGTTCACTCACAGCGTCGAAGTGGAACGAGCAGGCAATAAAGGGTTCCGTCTTCCCAATCTCGTCTCCCTCGAGACAACATCTTCGGTTATTTCTAACAATAATGGATAGAAATTTATTGTTAATATGATGAATAGAAAGAATTTGACTGAACCATCCACTACAAGGTGGTATCTTACCACATCAAAGGCTGGTATCCTGTCACATCAGGAGGTGACAACTACACGTCAGAGGGATAATACGAAACATATTTCTATCAATGTATAAAAGAAGGTCTCAAAGGAAACATCTTTGTCTGGCCAAGTGGGGAATGGAAATTCCTACCGTTAACTGAGCTAGTCCATTGTCAGGAGCACACAATATTAAGTGTACTTGGAACATGTGTAGAGCACTTTCTGCTGTGCTTGTCTGGCAATAAACCTGTCCGGGTGCCTTTGTTGCTAAATGGATCTGTGGTTGTGTTGAATCATTCAGTAATGGGCTGGTGTCTCGGTTACCTGCGCAGAGCTGAGACAGCATACACATGGGGAGGACACACATGCAGCCTGTTGCAGGGTTGACTGAAGAGAGAGAGATTGAGCCAGGTGGAGTGATGAGTGTTTATTCAGTTACAGCTTCTAATCTGCCCATTTCTCTTTGTCATGCATGTCCAACAAAGTGAGCCCCGAATTTACTATTCTTTAAAAGGGCGATTTCATTCTTCAGCCCTACATCTTCACCTTTGCCCCTTATTACACTATTAGCATATATGGATCTTCTATGAGTAATGTGCAGGGCTGTTCGTGTGAGGAAGTTATTACTCAAAAGATTTTTTTGTCTGCAGCCCCACACAGCTGGAATAATGTTCCTCTTCCATTAAAACCTGTGCTAACATGATCCGAGTTTTAGAGAAACTTTTCATCATGGCATCAGTGTAAAAAAAGAAAACTAAAGGCCAACTGCTTTCTGCTATATTAGAGGTATCCCATATTATCTTCTAATGAATTATGTGTCATCATCACTTATCCTTATGACCCATGCCCCAAGAAAATGGCAAAGTCAGCAATAGGTAAAATTTGAAATGAAATACATCGGATACATGCTGTTTGGGATCTTTCCTTTCCTGGTAAGGATCATTACAAATGATCATTGTGTAAAACAGAAGTGATCGATTCGTTGAGTAATGGCACAAACTAGTGCCTGCAACATACATGGGCAAGAGCAGTGATATCAAAACTTTGCCAATAGTCAAATGCAAACCTTACCTCACGTCTGGAACAAGCTGCTAAAAGAACACCTTTTTGTTCAGAGTTATCAAGCTTGTGTCCTCAGTTGGCCTTTAAAGCTGGGTCACATATTTCAAGCAGTAGTGGAGATTGAACAGCTTCCACCTTCACTATCTCCAAAAAATCCTTGGAGTCACTTCAAAGAAACGGATCAGTAACAATGAGCTCCTTGAGAGAACCAGCCTACAGTCAATGCAGACTGTGCTGGACACACAGTTTTGGCTGGCTGGGACATGTGGAGCATATGCCTCAAGATCACCTGCCAAAGGCTGTTTTCTATGACCAACTCAAGAACTACTCACAATGCAGAGAAAGGCCAAAGTTCCGATACAGTGACAAGGTCAAGTAGGGTCTCAAGAAATTCAGGATCCCCAGTACAAGTGGGAGACCCCTGCCCACAACTGCTCAGTCTGGCGAAGCTGGGTCAAGACTGGTGCAGTTATCACAGAGAGCCCAGGCTGAGGCCTGTAGGCGAGTCAAGAAGCAGTGTGCACTCCAACCTCCATCTGGTGAGTGAACTTGGAACCACCCTGGAAAGGTTTGCGCATTGGGCTCTTCTCCCACACTACTGCCAAGCACCACTGACTGACTGTCGTGTTTCCTTTCATCTGTCAAGATGTTGGATGGCCATATTTTGTTGCACGTAAACAGAGGTAACTACTAGCAAAAGAATGGAGGAAAATACCACCTTTTTCAGCTTATTTTGTACCATTCTCAGGTTTTATACCACCCTCAGCACGATCATACACTCAAGCACCTTCCAATCAAACATTATCTGTCACATAATGTTCATTCATTCATTCTCTCATCCTCATTCCAGGAGAGGAATGAGCTTGCAGTGTTCTGGTAGGGTTTTGGTTTTTTCAAATGTAGACGCTGTATATGTTCTGGGTTTATGTTAGAGAAGGCAGGTGGAAGAAATGTGCCATGAAGTTGGAGTACTGATGTAAATATCGGTTACAAAAGGTAACTGCTTAAATTATTAAAATTCTATCAGTTAACAGTTTAACTGATATAATTGTGTTCCTCACACCCCACTCCCCTCCTCAGCCCTAGTTAGTGCCCCCAGTCTGGCTCCACAGGGGACCCCCATCACAGACCCGTGATCTTCCGCAGCAGGGTGCTTCGCACCAAGGCTTTGGCCTCGCCAGGCAGCAGCAGCGGCAGCAGCAGCAGCATGACTGCCTGTCATCACGGAAACGGAAAGTCTGCACCAGTGGTTAACCAATAAGTGTTTAACTATTAAGTATTTTACATCCCTAATTTGGAGTGGAAGGTGAGGAGATTTGGGATGTTATTTCCTGTGGGAGTTCCACGCCCCACTCACTGTACAAATTTCACTGTACCTTCACAGAGGATGAGAAAAAGAATGTTTTAAAGAGTGAGTGTAAAATTAATGTTTGGTAGGGGATTTGGTAATAGGGGGATATCCAAAACTCATTAAAAAGGACTAGATTTCAAGTTGATGGTATCCCTTGAACAAAACGTTAAATAAAATGTGTCTCTACACTGATCCTTTTGGTAATCCTGCTCTCCTCCTACATCACCTAAAGAAGTTGAAAAAGCTGCAGAGAGAAAGAAGCACGCAAGACAGGGCTGGAATCTAGTTTAATTTTATTTTAGCAAACTGCATGTTCATCACTTACAGTTCTACATTAGCAGTTATATAACTCTCCAACTTTTTTTTTTTTTTTTAAAAAGGGCAGACAAGAAGTGAAAACTCAGGTTCTTCATTTTTTTTTTTTAAACTTTTCAAAGTTGGATTCAAGAAGACTTTTATATATTTTGGTATTTAGATGTGGAATCACTTACTCAAATCACAGCCTGGCTAACTGAAAACCAGTAGATTGCCACTCGTGAGATCTGACTCATTTTCAAGGGGAACTCACTGGTCTGAAGAGGCCAAACAGAACATCTCCTTAGCAAATCACTACAATTGCCAAGCAGAGAGAAGCACCTTCAGAATTCAATGTAAGCACTGTATATATTTTGCTTCGCCATGGAAGCATTAGGAACCCTTTGTGTTAGTTACCATGCAGGAAATCTAAGGAGAAAGTTACTGCAGTTTTGCCTTTTCATTTCAGAGCTCCATTTCCGCAATGATCCTGTTCCTGCTGTCTAAAGATATAAAACTTTTCTCTGAACAAGTTTTAAAAGCAAAAAACCAAAACAAACACCCTAAAATGTACAGATTACACATTCTAGAAAAGTTCTAAAATTATTGCAGAAAGTAAAAATGACTCGTGCTGGGGGTAGGACAGGTACAGGGAATCTAGATCTAATTGAAATGCTTGGGTTGGTTTGACTTACGTTTTCAGCTTTTCCCCATCAGTCAAGAAAAAAAGAATTGTTTAAGCATCAGAACTAAAATACAAATGCATGTTGACTTTATAAAATAAGATTGTGGATTTGACCATAGGATTTCCTGACACATTGGAAAAGTTTACTTTTTTGCCCGGAGAGACTTCCTCATAGTGGATTTGCCCTTGGCAGGGGATTTCACTTCCTTCCTCCCACTCATTGCTGGTTTCTTGGAAGAGCTGCTGCCAGAGGGCCTCTTGATAGGTGGGGCTGCTGGTCTGGCTTTCTTGGCAGGGGTTTTGACCTTGGGTAGAGGCTTTGCTTTTCCCCGGCGGGCTGCAGGTGCCTTTCTTGGCTTGGGTTTGGACTCTCTTCTTTTCACTGGGGGAGCCCTGCTCTGGGATTTGGGGGGTCTCTTCTGCATCCTGTCAGAAAGAAATGATGAGAGTTTAGTACAAGGCACTAAAGCTTTCCAAGAACCCAAGAGCTAACTGATATAAAATGAGGCAGATTTCAGCATCCTTCATCTTTAACATGGAGGTTCCAGCATGCAATGATCCATCTCAATTGGCGCAGCCAGACCCCAACAGCAGAAAATCTTTTAAGTGAGTGTAAAGCTCTTAACTGTCCCCATCGTGTTCAGCCAAGCAGGAGCAGGATTTAAGTTGCATCTCCTTTGTTAGCATATAACCATGCCAATACTGCCAGTCATGCAAAAGTCTGAGTCATGCAACTCAAGAGACCAAGAGCTTTCCTTTGTTTGGGCTTGTTAGTAATATAGGCCAGTGTTTCTAAATGACTGGTCTATGGACTAGTACCAGTCCCTGAGATCTCCCTGACACAGTAAAGGAAGCTGGTCCCTGGTATCAAAAAGGTTGAGAAACATTGATATAGGCCATTCATCATAAATATACATTTGGAGCAAGAACAGTTTCATTTGGCTTTAGAACAGTAAATAAACCAGCCAGAAGAGAACAAGATAAAATTATTCTCTATTTATCAGATGTTTCATTAAGAAAGTCCCCAACTTTTAAAGTGAGACCACAACTTTCCTAAGGCACAGAAGAAAGATGGGGAAGCTAAATGGATAAACTAAATGGACACTAAAGAGGGAAAGATGGTACAAAAAATAAAAACATGCTCTTTTCCCCTGTCAGCTTTTATGAAATTGAGGAAATGACTCTCACTAGAGTCAGGCGTGGTGTACACTGAGCACGTGTATACAGCACCTACCATGATGGAATCCTGATCCTGACAGTGCTCAAAGCCTCCAACCATTAAAAAAACCATATACCATACTACAAATGCCTGCAACATCCCCTGCTATTTCAATCTTGGGCTTCTCCATTCCAATAATGGCTATTGGTGGATATTTATCCCCTGCCAAAGACTGAATACTATAACATTCGAACTCTAGTCTCTGAAGGGGAAGTGCAGCGCACCACCCTACAGTATCCCTAGTCTTCTATAGCATAAATATTACTAATGGAGACTATCAGTTCTCAGCAGCTAGCCCTAGCCGTAAAGAACTTTACCACAGCCCTGACAAAGGCCAACGAGTTGCCCCAAACTCTGGTTAATATGACCTCCATTCCTTCATGTAAGATCCCATTTTCCAATTGTTCCTGCACTGTGACATTTTGCTAGAGCCTGCTGCTGAAGAGCCATGAAGCTATGACTGCAGGACAGTCATACTTTTTAGTCTGGAGGAACCCATTTATTTTCAACTCCATACCTTTTCTTTGGAGGTGGCTCTTCCTCCTCAGACTCTTCCTCCTCCTCAGATTCCTCTTCTGCTTCCTCTTCCTCCTCCTCAGAGTCCTCAGAATCCTCCTCCTGCTGCTTCTCTGGGAAAAGCACACCTGGGCTGCAAGAGTATTTTGTTAATGTAAGAGCCCAACTCAGATAAAAGGATACAAAGATCAATGTGAGATGGCTGAAAGATAGCAACTAATTGACCCTGCATTACCAGGGATAGTTGCCCATTTTGTTGCAGTAAAATCTTGCTCGTTTGAGCTTCCACACACTGTGGAACTTACACAAGATGCTGATTTCCATGTACGCTGCTATACAAAGTAGAAATCAGTACAGTGCTATTTGGTGAGGGCCTTGGCGGATGAAGTCAAGCTGGCCTGCAAATTAATTGGCATGTCACACCCCCACCTCTTCCTAAGCAGCCCTGCCTCAATCTCTCTTACACATTGCTCCATCCCATTGCAGACATAGCAGGGAGATGGCAGTTTTAGTCCAGGTTCTCAATGATCCCAGGCAATTGTGCTGAAGCCGTAACGGACTTGAAGATTAGTGGGTTGATTCATACTTGGGAGCAGAGCTGTAACACCACACTGCTCTTCCGAAAAGACCCTAGAGAGTCACCATCTTTGTGCTCCATGTGGCTCAGCTCAAGGTAGCCATGGGAAGAGATTAAAGATGGTCGAGTTGGAATTTGTTCTCTCCCCTCCATATAGAGCAGATGCTTCCCCCGTATCTGTATTATATATAGTGGGATAGTTGGACTAAAGGGTATTTTTCCTTATAATCATTCTTGTGTTAAACGAGTCAACTCTACAAGGGACACAGAGTATCTCACCATACAGATTTGCTGTATCTTGGAAGCACTTAAAGAATATGCCATAGGCACTACAAAAGACACCAGGATAGAGTAACTGAAAATACTAGGCTCAATATTTTTTTTAATAGTTTTCTGGTTGGTAAAGTCATTATAATATTTAAGCACAGATTTGTTAGCAGAACCTAGAATGGTATGGGTTACACAGTGTTGGGCATAATCAAGTTTATTTAACCCTATAAAAAAATCTTGCAAAGTAAATAAATTGATCCTGTGAACATCGACATGTTAATCAAGACTGCTGGGCTAACTGTATGTGAATGATCTGCATGATCACGTCAGCAGAGGGCTCTTTACCTGGGATAATAAGGGAAGCAGAGCTGGAAGGTGCCACTGAAACCCTTCCCGGAGATCTGCTCCATCCAACCATTCTTCTCACATTTCTGCAGGGTTCTCTTCAGTAGATGCACTGCGGAAAGTGAAGTAAGGGTGCATCAGGACCTTTATATAGCCACAAACCCTGACTTCATTGTGTGCCCCTCCCCTTTCTGATACACTCAGCTTCTGTATAGCACCTAGCTAAGAGAGCTGCTTTAGAAGAGGTTTACTACGAATGTACTATATTTAGAACATACAGGGCAATCCTCCCCACAGATAATGAGGTAGATTCAAGTGCTGGGACTAAAAACAGTTAACAAGTGTTAGTTTAAATCTTCCCAAAGAGATATTAAACTGTCAAGGCTTCTTGGGGGAAATATTAAGATTAGAGACAGCTCTTTTATAAATGTTTCTGATAGCAACATAATTCATTTTAGTTACACTGACATTTAGACTCTGTTCTGTTCCAATTGTTTCTGAAGTATTTTTGCCTTAGTTTGAATACTTCATTTCCCACTCTTCCCTCCATTTTGTTTTCAGGTCCCCCACTTTCTCAGTTCTACCTTGTTACAGTGACTCTCTAGGGCATGATTTGAGGGGTCAAGAACCAGAGAAAAAAAATTAATATGTTTTTGCTCCAGTCTTTTCTTTGGCACAAAGGGAACTTGCCACTCTGGCAAATAGGAGACGTACATAGCTGTTTCAACAGTTTGTCATGAGACAGTTTTCATTTTCAGTTAGGATGGAACATTTTCACAAATTAACTTCCCTTCAAGCCAGTGAGAGACAGAAAAGAGCCTTTTCATCTAGAAAATGAAAAAGACAACTGGGGAAGGGGAAGTGCAGACTCTATTGAGGAAGTGGAGGTCATCTGTGAGAATGTAAATGATCTAGCTGGCAGAAGGGAAGGGGGCTTCCCTAGGGCTGGTCAGATATAGAAAGCAGCAGAGGAAGAGCTGCTAGGAAAAGGTGCTCTGATGAAAGAGCAAACACTCTCAACCCAGAAAGCACAGAGCACAACTCTCTAAAAAAAGTGTGTGGGGGAGGGAAAGTGTCTCAGTGCTGAGGGTAACCGTACCAAAGGAGATGGATTTTTTTCATGTGCATAACCCCAAGGTTGGAGACAATGCCACAGATGAACAGCCAATATGTAGAATTCCCCTACATCCTTACCTCACCAGACCCTGGAGTACCAAAGCCCCAAAGATATGATTGGACTGAGGACCTATACTGAAGGGAACATTGAAGGGAATGAAAAACCAGTAACTGAAAGCATGCTAAGGTTCAGGAAGGAGTTGAAAGACACAATGAACAAACTGGCTGCTTAAACAGAAGGTGTTGTAGGACCAAGATACTTGTAAACATCTGCCTGTGATATAGGGTTTGATGTTGCTATTAAACCTCATGAGGATGCTAAATGGTGAACCTTATGACCAAGAATTTGATACTGTTAGTAAATCCTATGAATAGGTGATAAATGCATGATTTTTGGGAAATCCTTTTAAACATGCTAGGAGTGGTAAACAAACATACACCCAGTGTTAAGAAGCCTTATGATAATGCTGCTTTACAACTAATACCTGTAAACAGGCTTAAGAACATAAGAACGGCCATACTGTGTCAGACCAATCGTCCATCTAGCCCAGTAGTTTATCTTCCAACAGTGGCAATGCCAGGTGCTTCAAAAGGAATGAATAGAACAGATAATCAAGTGATCCATCCTGTCGTCCATTCCCAGCTTCTGGCAAACAGCAATCCCTGATCATCCTGGCTAACGGTCATCAACTGTGGAGACGCCACAGCAAGCAGACATTAGGAAGTTGATGGGAGATATGCAAGCTACGTACAGTAGCTTCTGTATCTCCCCTTGACTGTCGCTGAAATCCATGGCCAGTGTAGACCAGGCCTTAGTTTAAGTTAAATAAATTCACAGTCTAAATTCTTTGTTTCTTAGGTAACAAATTTTGATCTCTATGCCTGCCACCACTTACAAATCACTTAAAATCTGTTTTATATATTAACTAAAACAATGTATTTTGGCTCAAGTGCTTGGGAAATCTCAGCTCAGATTATAAAGGCTTGTGTATGTCTTTTCCACACTGAGGGAGTGGTGAACTACTTAATGAAATTGAACGTTGAGCAGAGTAAGGCAGTATAATTCTGGGGTACAAGACGGAGGAATTGGCTGAAGGCTGGGAGATCATTCATGTAACTCAGTTGGGCGTGTCCCCGCCCGTGGACAGCTGTGTAATTGCAGTGCCTATCAGAGGCTTGTAGCTTGACATTAGCATCACAGTGAGAAAGACACAGTCCAGGCTGGTGGGTGTGGAGGGCTCAGCGATCCCACTGTCCAGGTTGCCCCCCGGGATCCCATCATAGAAAAAAAACCCAGAATCAAAACCAATATATTGGTTAAATTATCTGATTATATTAAGCATAATAAATGGAAAGATATTCACTCCAGCCAGCTTGCACAATATTACTGAAGTGGGGCTTGTAGAGAGAGATGACATTTCAATATAACAAAATCACCTGGGACTAAGCCATCCTTTTATCAACCTACAGACTATTCCAACTGAACACAATTTAAATTAAAAATAGCATTTAAAGAGCATGCATGTTAACTGAATGGCTCATTTCCATTAAACTATTAGCTTTGGGCATTTTAGACGGTTAAGAATCCAAAAACACTTATTTAATAAAAAACCCACAAAGTTTTATAATATGCATCATCAGGCTATTTTTAAATTTCATATGTGAAGACTTCATATGTGAAGGATCTAACTGGAATTAGAAGTGCAAGGGACAAAATGACAACCAGGGCAGGGCACTAAACTCCTCCTAGCATACATACACTTGTCTGCTTCTACATCTCCACAAGTCTCCCTCTTTGGATTAGTCCAGAAAGGGAGTGAGATCATTTCAGGTATTTCCATCTAGTGGCATGGGATGCAAATTAAAAGATGGCATGCTGAAGTTTCCACACAGAATCAGCAGTAACTAGATGTCATATCTCTGCAAGCAATAATCAGTATTCTCAGGCACTGGGGTTAGGTTGAATTATATATGCCTTTAACAACCAGAGTTGAAAGTTTCCGACAGCAATGCTATGAAACCAAATAATGCGTATTAGACCAGCCTGGATCACAGGCCTTGGAATTCTTCCCACACACCCAAGATTAAAGGTGGGGCCAGGGTCAAAACTGGATATCATGATCTCTGAATGACAAGAACAGTAGCCATAGCCCTGCATCAAAGATTTGATTATGCTGATGCATATTCTCAAACTGACAAATGAGGAGTACAAGATTGGGTATGCTATCTATGGTCCTGTCTCCTGAAAGCATTGCATGAAGGCACCAAGCATCGAACTTTTGAAACAAAGAACCAAAAATGGTAACATGCTAACATGTCTGGAGATGTGCTTCTGGGTCTGGCGTTAATGGGACATCACGGTGATCTGGTATCTGCCTCATATGACCACCAGCCCAGGTCAAACAATCACATTGTGCAGCAGTGCTCAGATCAACACCATATGCTGAACTTCCTCTGCAAGTGAACTATTAGAAAAATCTACCTTTGAGTCCCTACGGCATCACCACTACTGTTAATACAGAATGGTTTATACGTCAGAGTCAAATTATAATTTCACATATTTAGTTTCTGACAACCAAGACGTGCTATGCCCCTTTCAAATAAATCTAACACACAGTCGTAAGACATTTACAATCTTAAGTCAGACACATAAATATGGAGAAGTGGAGGCAGCACAAGCAAGCAAACTGATCAAGTTGGTGCATGGGTGCTTCATGGGCTAGAATTGTGCAACTCCTCTAGTAGAAAGTAAATTTGGAACTGCATTTATTTTTTTGAGCCACAGTCTCTTAGAATTTTTCCAGAAGTAGTTTAAGACAAATATGATTAGACTATCTAGACTAACAGACTGCTTTAATAGACTATTTTCCTCCCCTCAAAATGGGCTTCAGAGCAAGAAGACACAAAAATCCGTTATGGATCTGAGACAGACCAGGCTGCTATAAGCCTTGATTGGGACTCAATGGAAATAACAGGCTTTAAAATCCTGGGAATCTCTGTAGTGCGCTTCTTTCACAAAGGATAGTGCTGAGCAGCTGCCTGGCCTCACTAAGTCAAACAGTATATTTTTAACAGGGAGAAGAGAACTCTGGCTTCTGGGACTCCCCCTCTTAGTCTCTGTGAAACAGACAGTTTTGTAGATTGGGAGTAGGGATGTAAATATTGGTTAAAAAAGGAAACCATTTAAACTACTAAAAGTGTATTGCTTAACCATTTAACCGATATCAATTTGTCTGCCCCCCTCCTCCCAATCTAGTCCCTCCTCTCCGTTCCCAGGTAGTGCCCCCAGCCCAGCTCCACAAGGGACTCCGTCTCAGACCCATGGTTCCTGGTGTTCCGCAATGGGGTGCTCCAGCCTCAGCCTCCCTGGGCAGGGAGGAGCAGCAGTCACCTCTGCCATGGCCCAGTGCCATCACCATGGAGATGGAGAGCCCACAATGCCAGTTAACTGAGAAGTATTAATCTTAATGGAAAGACCAATATTTAATGGTTAAAAGTGTTTTACATCCCTAATTTGGAGTCATACCCTGGAAGTTGGAGTTGGTCCCGGGGTGGTTCTCCAGGACATACTTCTTCAGAGCTGTGGTGGAGCAGGTCTTCGGCTCATTCATGGCAGCAACAGCAGACAGGATGGCATCTTCCATCAGACTCCCACCAAGCAAGGGCTTCTCCCCTGATTTCTTCAGCTATTTTCCAAGGAGGAAGAGAAAAGCGATCAAGACAAAATTCTCCCAAACCAGGTCAGGACAAGACTCCTCTGCACCAGGTGAGTCGTGGCTCCTGCATTAGCACAGATATATTTTACATTAAAACGTTGCACAGGGAATACTTCTTTCCCACCCATAAGGAGAAGACAGGTCTTTAAGTCAATTGGCCAGATATGTTATTTATTGGAGATATGATCCCATCTCCAAGATGCATAGTAGCTACATTTGTATTGAGCTGAAGAGACTAACACCACAGGCAAATTAACATATTATGATCTTCCTCCATCTCACAGACCAGGAAGCCAATGGATTTAGGCTTCCTTGTGCCACTGCTGTGGGTGGGGAATGGACGGATGGACACAACTATAAATGCTTTTCTAGAAGTTACACTGACCGTGTAAAACTTACCCCACCATCCAGCCCCATCACTCTAATGAGTCAAAGCTGAAACAGCATGTGTAGCACTATTGACAACAGACTATAAATTTCAGAAAGAATAGTAAGGTGGCCTGCTCCAGAAATGTGTACCAACCTAATACTCCATAATCTGAAAACTGTTGTATCTAAATCCTACTTGATAGGCTGCTAGAGAAGATTGCAGCCCAATAAAATCAGAGGTGGAGAAAACAGAAGGGTTATGTAAGGTATAAACAACAATGGAAGGTGAAGAAAGACAAACTCTGGCCTCTGACCTGGAATGTTCCAGAAGCTCCTTTGCCTGTGATCTGTTCTAACTGGCCTTTCTCTACGGCTTTCTGCAGGGCATTCTTCAACAGCTGGGGTCTGAAAAAAAATGGGCAACATCACATTAAAGGGGAGGTGGAGAGATGACACTTTACCCAGGGTCTGAGAGTAACTATCAGCAAATGCTGACTATGTGAAAGGAGTAATGGACATTATTTAAATGTGAACTGACAGTGTCTTCTGGTGCTGTTTATCTAGAAAAGATAAAGTTTCAATTTAGAAAAGTTTGACTAAATTATAAAGCAAATTTGTAGACAGAACAAGGTGGGTAAGTCAATGGACAAATCTGGGATTTGAATACAAGGCTTTTTACATTCACTAATTAGGAGACTATACATAACATCACATTTTTTTAAACCAACCACATGGGTAAACTAACTGGTAGGCTGCATGCCCTTTAAAGCATAAGAAGATGTGGAATAAGGGGTCAAGACGAAACATGGAAATATTTCTATCCCAAAAACTAAAGGGATTCTATTTACTGGTGGATGTTCAAAATGAACAATGCTGCTTTAAGGATCTGGAGTTTCACATGGGGCACAGAAAGAAAAAGTCAGAGGAAAAAGCATTTTATTCTCAGCTCCTAGGAAGGTATTACAATGCAGAGTAAAAAATGTATCTGCCTACAGCTTGGTAAAATACTTGACCATCTCCTTAAAGAATCAGAGGGCAAACAAATGGAAATTAGTGTTTCAGAACAATGATAGAGACAGATATGTACCATCTGCACCTACCTTACATCCACCTTGAGTTTGGGGTAATACTGAGACACATATTTTTTGATTAGGCTGTATGAAGCTTCCTTAGGTTCACAAAGGCGGGTGAAGGCCAACGGAAGGATGTCTTCTAGCTTGACTTGCTGCTCTGGAGTGGACATGGAAGTACTTCTCTGAAATATATTTTTCAAGATATATCTAAAGTCAAAGCAGGGACTACGCACCACATATTCTCAATCAGGTATATGCATACAGGAAGAGGTGCTGTTGAAAGAAAGGATACTTATTGTAACTGGAGTTCTGTAAGATGTGGGTCCCTATGGGTATTCAATGTGGGCGTGTATGTGCACTGCACACCCAGGAGCAGAAATTCTTCAATGGCAGCATCTGTTAGTCCATGATGCACCCTGTGCCTTCTTGTGCTCCCAACTGAAGGCATAAGGGTGGCACAATTCATCCGTCTCTCTAGTTCCTGATTTACTGTGAGTCCTGTGAGGACCCAAGCAGAGGGGAAGGAAAGCAGGTTGTGAATACCCACAGAGACCACACATCTCAAATAACTCCAGTTACTATAAGGTACTTAACTTTCCTTTCTTCAAGTGCGGGTCCCTATGGATACTCACTGGGGGTGGCTTCCAAGCATTGCTCACTGAGGAACAGGGGGTGAGGATGTATGCTATACCACTGAGTAGATCATGAACCAGCTTGCATGGTGAAGGTGTGTACAGAGCTCCAATGAGACACTCTGCATATCACAGAGGGATTCCTTGTGAGGAATCTACTGATGCTGCTTGGGCTCTCATCAAGCAGGCCCTGACCATCTGAGAGGAGGGGCTTTCCTAAGATCATAGCAAAGAGTGACGCAGGGAAAAAATCCACTTAAAGCCTTTGAGAAGAGAACACTCTCTTTAATTTTTTTTCTGCAACAACAACAATCCTGGGGACTTTCAAAAGGACGCCAAACTATGCAGATAAAAGGCTAGAGCACTGTGTACGTCTAGAGAGTGGAGCCTTGTCTCCTCCATGCTACGGAGAGACTGGGGGTAAAACGCCAGAAAGTAAACAGTGTGGTTTAAAGGTGAAACTCAAGGCATATTAGATATGAATTTTGGATGTAGTCAAAAAGAAACCTAGTCTACGTGAAAAATTTTATTAAAAAGCCTTCCAGAAGGGTTCCTACTTCCTTTCCCCTTCTAACCAAGGTAATCGCTGTCAAGAAGTTGACTTTTCAAAAAAAGATGGAGGCCAACAGTTCAAACCATGGTCTCATAAAAGCAGAAAGGACACTGTTCAGAGCCCAGGTAGGAACTATGCTTATATTGCCCGTCAGGAATTTCACAGTAATGGGATCGGTAAAGACCAAGCACCCCTCACCAGGGCGTGGAAAGTAGACAGACAAGCCTGATATCTTCAGTGAGAGAAGATATTCCAGTAAGAGGGGTAGTCCCGATGCCTCAGGAGATAAGTGATGCTGTCAGAACCAAAAAGGAGAATTATATCCACTTCAGTGTAAATGCTGGTGTTGTTCATGATTGATTGGTTGAACGTTCTGAGAGCATGTTTTCTCTATGCTTGTCCACCCAAAAACCATGCTGTCAGATTCAGGAAAGCTGGATCAGGATGGTTTGCACTGCCCTTCATCTGGGACATAAGGCCCAGGAATGGTTGTAGGTGCACACAGACCTGCCTCAGCACTAGAGGGCTATCAGGATCACCAACAAGCTTGGATTTTCCCCAAGTATAAGGTACCAGAGGGATGGAGAGATGGTCCATCAGTGGGTCTGACTACTGTATCAAGAAGGCATCCTCTCTGGACTTGAGGTCCTAAACAGCCTGAGAGCAGTATAACAAGCACTTCTTCTTCCACTGGGTTGAGAAGATGGGGGCCTTCCCATCGCCAAAAAACATGCTACACTATCAGGGGATAGGAATTCCCACTTGTGATCCACCTGGAAATGTCTACAGAGGCTCTCTACCAGGGAGTTCATTATTCCTGGAATGTGTACTTCTGAGAGGATGATTTGGTGCCTGATGCACCAGTTTCAGAGTTGGACTGCCTCTCTGGAGGGTAGGGTTAATTTTACTCCTCTCTGTTCACGTGTTGGACTGTGTTCACATTGTCTGATCTGACTAGGATGTGTGGAGATCAGATAATGGATAGAAACATCTTGCAGACTTTGTGAATTTCCTGAAGCTTGAGTGGATTGATTCTGGCCTGATTGAGCCTGGATTCCTGTGGGAACAAGGAGCTGTGAGCTGTCTAGACATAGAGATGTGCTCTTTGTAAATGGCACGGCAACAAAAGGGGAGTCCTACACAAACAGTCTCTGCTGTCCACCAGGTGAGCAACATCAGCATATTCCATAGAAGAGAAATTTTCTTGCCCAGCGAGTCCCTGACCAGGATACAGACTGTCCTTAACCATGTTTAGGGGCACTGTAGGCGCAGCTGTGCAAACAGGGTGACATAGGTGCACACAGCCATGTAACCTAATAGGACCAAATAGGATCAGATTCTAATCTGAGGACTGAGACAAAGCTGGGCAAAGAGACTCCAAATAGCAAGGAATCAGTCTTGAGATAAGTACGCCATTGCTGTGAACGAGTTCAGATCCATCCTGATTAATTCTATGATTTGCATGGGTGTTAAAGAGGACTTGTCTAAATTTACCTGGAATCGCAAAGAATGAAAGAGTTGAAGCGCAGCGTGGTCTTCTGCTTGCATTTCCTGGGATAACAAGCCCATACGTAGCCAATCATCCAGGTAGGGAGATATTGGCCTACCTCGCCTGCAAAGCATATGGCTACCACCACAAGCACTTTTGTAAAGATCCTCAGGGCTGTCAATAAGCCAAAAGGGGAGAACTCTGTACTGAAAGTGCTCTAGGACTACCATGAAGTGCAGGAACCTTCTGTGATGGGGGATGAATGTCCAAATGAAAGTATATGTATGTCAACTCAAGGGCCATAAACCGTCGACTGCGTTGACGGAGGGTTTCAGAGGCCATGGTAGTCATCCTGAACTTTGAATGCTGCATGAAGACATTCAACTGCCTGAGGTCCAGCAACTATAGCATGTAAAGAATGGTTATTTACCTCGTAACTTTTGTTCCTCGAGATGTGTTGCTTATGTCCATTCCCAATTTAGGTGTGTGTGCGCTCGCCAGATGCACCAATGCCGAAAAAACTTTTTTTCTCAGTGGTACCAGTACAAGCCGGCTCTCGCGCCCCTGCAGCGGTGTGCACATGCGTTTGCATATAGACACCACTGGCTCCCCCGCCCTCTCAGTTCCTTCTTGCTGGAACTCCGACTGTGGAGTAGGATGGTGCATGTGGAATGGATATGAGCAACACATCTTGAAGAACAGTTTTGAGGTAACTAACCTTTCTTTTTTGAGTGCTTGCTCATGTCCATTCCCAATTTAGGTGACTTACCAGCAGTATCTTCGGAGGCAGGCAGGCAGTTCATGGATGTGACCCTTGAAGCACTGCTCTACTAAAGCCAGCATCTTCTCAAGCTTGCTGAGTCAAGGCATATTGGGATGTGAAGGTATGTACCAATGATCAGGTAGCTGCCCTGCAGATGTCCAATATGGGGATGTGCACTTGGAAGGCTGCAGATGATGCCTACGCTCTCGTTGAAAGGGCTGTCAAGGACACTGGAAGCACGACTCCAGCCTGATCATAACAGGCCCAGAGGTAGGCCATGATTCAGTTTGAAAGACACTGAGGAACCCAGTAAACCCTTCATCTGGTTTGCAACTGCTATGAAGAGCTGTGTAGAGCGACGGAATGGCTTAGTCCTGTTGATGTAAAAAGCCAAGGCCCTCTTCATGTCAAGGGAGTGTAGACAGCTCTCCTCACTGGAGTGGTGTGGTTTGGGGCAAAAAACAGACAGGAAAATTTCCTGATTCAGGTGCAAATGGGAGACCACCTTAAGCAAAAAAGCTAGGTGCGGGCGTAGCTGGACCGTGCCCTTGTAAAATACCATATAGGGTGGTTCCGATGTTAATGCTCTGATCTCTGACACTTGCCTGGCAGATGTGCTAGCGACCAGGAAGGCAACCCTCCAGGACTGGTCTGTAAGGGAGCATGAGGTCCCAGGTTTGAAGGGCAGTGCGGTGAGTCTGGAAAGGACCAAGTTCAAGTCCCACTGAGAAGGCTCCCTTTCGAGACCTCTGAGGAACCTAGTTGTCATTTCATGTGAGAAGACTGTTCTACCGCCCAACAAGAGGTGGAAAGCAGATATGGCCACCCCATTTAATTGACGAGAAGGCCAATCCCTTTGCTTCATGTGTAGCATATACTCCACGATTGTTGGGATCAATGCCTCTGTCGGGGACATGCCCCGTTCGGTTGCCCAGCAGGTGAAGCACTTCCACTTAGCCCTATAGGGCAATCTGATGGATGGCTTCCTGCACTCCAGGAACACATGCTGAACTTGGGTTGAGCAGGCCTGCTCCTCCTGGTTAAACCACAGAGCATCCAAGCCGTCAGGTGGAGGGAGGCCAGCTCTGGGTGGAGCAGGCAACCTTGATCTTAGGACAGGTCTGGGTGCAGTGGCAGGATCCAATGCCTGGGTTCAGCCAGCTCTAACAGCATCCCAAACCAATACTGTCTGGGCCACACTGGTGCCACAATGATAACCTGCGCCATGTTTCTCTTCACCTTCAGGAGGACTTTATAGATCAAAAGGTATCAGTGGGAAGGGGTACAGGAGTCCCTCTGAGCAAGGGAGGAGAAAAGCATCAGTGATAGAGCCTGCATTGAGGCCCTAATGGGAACAGAAGTGATGGCACTTCCTGTTTGCAAAGAGGGTCACCCAGGGATTGCCCCGCCTTTGGAAGATGCAAGCCACCACCTCTGGATGGAGGGTCGACTAGTGGTAAGAGAAGGACCTGCTGAGATGGTAAACCAAAGAGTTGATGACCCCTAGGAGGTGAACAGCTATTGGGTGAATATTGTGGCTGATGCAAAAGTCCCAGAAGTGCATGGCCTCTCTGCATAGGGCAAGGGATTTACTCCACTCCCCACCCCCATCCTCCTTCTGTTGGTATAATGCACAGAAGCCATACTGTCCATGAGAATCTGCACCACCCTGTTGGCAAGATGGGGTAGGAAAACTGCACAGGCTAGATGAATTGTCCTGAGTTCTTTGATACTGATATGTAACCCCAGTTCCCCTGAGGGCCACATGCCCTGGATCTTCAGGGAAGCAGTTCTCCATCCCAGGTCCAAGGCATCGGAGACCAGAGTTACTGACAGCTGAGGTACTTCATAGAGCATTCCCACAAGGATGTGACCCAGACTCGAATACCATACGAGGGAGGTAAGTATTTTTGGAGAGACGTATGTATCTTGTCCAGGTGGTGCCTGACTGAAGAATAGACTGATGCCAACCACATTTTGAGGGGTCTGAGATGTAGCCTGGCCTAGTGAACCACGTAGGTACAGGCCGCCATGTGGCCCAAGAGGCTGAGGCATCCCTTGCTGTTGTGAGGAGACGAGCCCCGAAATGTGGGTAATAATCTGTCATTTAGAATCTTTCCTTTGGAAGGAATGCTCTGGCCCTGGCTGAGTCCAGTATTGCTTTGATAAATTCTATTCTTTATACAGAGACTAATACCAATTTCTGTTTATTAGGAGGCCCAGTGCCTAACAAACTCTTTGGGTGACTGAGATGCTGGCCTGGACCTGAGACCCTGATGAGCCAGTCTTCCAGGTAGGGGAACACCTGCACTCCTCTCCTCCTGAGGTAGACCGCTACCACCGACATGCACTTGGTATAGTTGAGAGGCCAAATGAGAGCACCTCAAACTGGTAGTGACAGTCTCCTACCATAAATCTCAGGAACCTCCTGTGACCAGGGAAGTTCACAAAGTGAAAGTAGGCGTTCTTTAAATCAAGAGTGGTGTACCAGGCGCCTGGACCCAGAGGGGGAATGATGGTGGTTAAGGAGACTATTTGAAGTTTTAGCTTTCTGAGGTACTTAGTCAGGTACCCCAAGCCCAGAATAGACCTCAGCCCTCCCTTTGCTTTGGGATCAAGAAGTAACTAAAGTAAAATCCTTGACCTCGTAGGTCTCTGGGAACCAATTCCCCTGCACCCCCCTGCAGGAGTGCTCACATCTCCTGTTTGAGGAGTTGCTCGTGAGAGGGGTCCCTAAAGAGGGATTGGAAAAGAGGGTGGGAAGGCGGGAGTGAGGCAAACTGGAGGGTGTAACCAATAGCCACTGTGCTGAGCACCCACCTGTCCAATGTTATGGCCACCCAAGCTGGGAGGAAACAGGCTAAAAACGAGAAGATGACAAAAGGAGTTGGAACCATGGACAGAACTGGTAGGTCACTCTTGGGCACACCTTCAAAAAGCCTGCTTTCTGCCTCGGTTATGGTGGCTAGAGCCCAGTCAAGGCCAGCAGATGATGAATGGCCCTGGTACCTCTTTGTAAGCTTAGTTTTTCCTCTTATAGGAGTCTCTGCACGGGTGGGTCCCTAGATAGCTGCTCATGCTGCGGCTTGTAATGCCTCCTAGACGAAGGAGTATAGAGGCTAAGGGACTGCAAAGTAGTCTTGGAGTCCTTCATGCCATGCAGTCAAGCATCTATCTGCTCGGCCAAGAGGGCCATACCACTGAAGGGGAGGTTCTGGATAGATTACTGGACCTCTGATGGGGTATCGCTGAGGCCATCGTCCTGGCTGCAGAGCCTGCCACATCGGAAGCCGCTTGCATAGATGCCTTGGCCACCGATCTCCCCTCTTCTAAGATGGCCTCAAACTCCTGTTTGAAGGAGGGGGACAATGAGTCCACAAACTTGTCCAGCAACTGCTAGATATTAAAAAGGTATCTACCTAGCAATGCCTGTTGGTTCACTACTCACAGCTGCAGGCTAGCTGTGGAATAAATTTTTCGACCAAACAAATCAAGTATCTTGGTATCTTTATGTTTAGGAGTTGAGCTGACTTTCTCCTGTCTGTCCCTTTCTTTGACGGCTGGGACCACCAGGGACCCTAGCACCGGGTAGGTATAAAGGGATTCAAACCCCTTTACTGGGGCACAATATTTTCTTTCTGCCTCTTCGATGGGGGAGCAAGGAGGCTGAGGTTTGCCACAGGACTTTGGCCAGTTTAACAACCCTCTCATTGACAGGGAGGGCTACTCTTCTAGAAGCTGTCAAGGCCAATGTTCTGAACAGCTCGTCAACTGGCTCATCCAGCTCCTCTATCTTGAGTTGGAGGCAACCCTTTTCAATAAGTCCTGGTGTGTCTTAAAATCATTCATCAACACCACAGATGGGGGTCCAGTGATGAGGAGGAAGAGGCTGGTACCTGAGCTAGGGAAAGGGCCTCTGTTCTGGGTGGGGTGGAACCCATGGGGCCCAAGGCGCGCAAACCTTCACGGTCCAAGTCCATACCCAAGTGTGGACACCAAACTCTGAGGATGGAGGACTGTGGCACTGAGGCTCCTCTCATGGAACTGGCCTGCGGAATCCCAAAGAGAAATCCCCACCAGTACGGCGACAGTCCAAGCCACTGGCCTTGCAACCACCCCCCCACTGATGGTATCATGGAGAAATCGGGCAGCGGGGTCAGAGTTTCCCTAGTCTGGACAACTTCCTTGTTGTCAGAGGATGACATGCCGCTATCTGACGGCTATGGTGGCACTGTCTCCAAATACCTCATGGTGTCGCGTGAGATGCGTTCATGTGCTGGCACTGGAGAGCAGCATGAGAAGCCTGAACACTGGGTGTAAGGGGACCGGCTCTTGTCCTTGGGCTTCCTGTATGGGCTAGGCGAGCAGGGTTGCAGAGCCAACTCGAAAGAAAAAGGAAGGCATTGTTCAGTACACACATAGCTTCTTATATTCCCCCCCACTTTTGTCACAGAAAAGCTGTCATGGCTTCTGGGCATAAGAGAGACCCTATCTGGGAATATTTTGAAGAAATTCCTTCTCTGGGTAAAAAAGGAAAACATGTCAAGTATATGCTGACTGATGATGTTTTGAATTGGTGGAAATCATTAGCCAGGCACCTTGAAACAGATCCTTCAGTTTGCTAAGCCAACTTTTCACAGCAGTAGCTTCCTCTGCAGGCAGAGAGAAGATTTTCACCTTTTAGTATTATTCATTCAAAGCTAAGAAATCGACAAGGAACTGAGAAAGCAGGAAAACTTGTATTTCTGTTTCAGTCTATGGATAAAATGACAGCAGGAGTGGGGAGAGAGATAGTTGTAGAAGTTTTAAGGACAGCATACGTTTAGTGTTGTGATGACTTGCCTACTAGAGTTAATAAAATTTGAAAATTGAAAAAAAGCTTAAGGACAGCTGTCAGCCGGCAACTCAGGAGACTGTTGCAATTACAAATGTGAAACATTTAAGTAACGTTTAAGATTTGGCTTAATAAAATATAAGTGCTATTGTGTGTATGTGTGTGATTTAGTTCTTATCATTCCTAATGTACTGCTGCTGCATCTGCAGCTTGACACAGGTAATGAGTATTATGTGCTATTTCCTAAATTAATAAAAATCAAGTTATTATCTAAAAAGTTACACAAAGTATACCCTCCTAGACGTTGTAAAATGCTGTATTGAATTGTAAATTAACATGTTTTAGTGATCAGATTTACACCATTGTTTAAGAAATATGTGAAGAAGTATCAGTGGGAAACTTGATTTAAATCAATGATTTTTTCTTGGTAAATAATTATTTAAATCAGCTTGATTTAAATCAATTCACCCTAGTTTCTATGCATTGCAGAAGTTGTTACCGCCCTTTCTCTGAAAAGTTTCAGGGCACTGGAAGCTCCCAATACTGTCATTCTAGTCTCTTCCAATTGCTCTGGGTGTACCTGTTCTGGGGCACAGAGTCTTACAGGAGAAAGGGGCAAGGAAGACCTCGTTTTAGAGGATTTATGGGGAAATTTGTCCCTCTTCTTGTGGGATTGTTGGCCCTCGCTTTCCTTGTGTTTCTGCTTCATGGAGTCCGTATTCTTGCTTGAAGACTTCCATCTGTTGGAACGAGACACAGGAGGGGTGCTGACTGGAGGCTCTGAATAGATATGGGAGAGGGAGGGCTCAGGGTCTAAGCAGAGCCTCATGGAGAGCTCCATAAGGAGTCTTCAGAGCCTGAATTTGTGAGATAGCCTGAGTTGTAGTGCTAAAATTAGGTGCGGATTGCTAGTGTTCCCCCAACCTCCCCCTTCCCCGCCCCCATTTCGGGCACCTATTAGGCCCAAAGTTCCAGGCTTCAAGCCTTGCCTGGCTTGCCCCCAGATCTTCCTGGTGAGCGACCCCACATGAGAGCTGCCTATATTCCCTCAAGGAAGCACACATCCCTTCAAAGTGTGGCACCTGCCATGCTTCTCCCCCGTATACCAGGCAATCTAAAACTTTAACAACTATTTATAATATTTACAGGTTTGACGAAGCAGAGTGCTGAAGAGCAGAATCAGACACAGGAGGGTTCCATCCCACACCACAAGTTGTAGAAAAGGAACTGGAGGAGAGGCTGTCGATCCACACCACACTTTATATCCTCGGGAGCACAAAGAGGTGCAGACCAATGGACACTGGCATTCAAGTACTGTCAGTCCCGGGTGCACAGACAGTTTGCGCACCCACAATGAATACCCATAGGGATCAGTACTTGAAGAAGAACATGGCCACATATTTAATAAAATAAAGTTTCAGTTGGAAAAGCTGCCTTACTGTACGTTGTATTAATACAAGTTAAAGGGCCATTGTCTACATGACATGTAGTCAATTTGTCCGGAATTTTCAAAGGAGCCTAAGGGAATTGGGCACTTACAATCCCAGTTTTAAATAATGGAGTTTCCATGAATACACCTGTACATTTATTTGATTCACGTTCCTTTTTATAATTTTTAATGTCTCTTCTCCCATCATCGGTTGCTGTGTAAAAAATTCACATAAATAGATACAAACTGACTTTACACAGTTATTGAATGCACAAAGCAAAACTGAAAAGGTAAGGTTCCCCCTGCATTCTGCATCAGTTCTATTAAACAGCAGAAACAAGAATGTTATTTTTTAAGGTAGTGTTCCTTCTAATCAAGCCATCACATTTGTTTCCCCCATCACTTCCACAGTAGTAGGAGATGGATGATTAGAAAGGGGAGCTCTGCTCGTTACACAAAAAAAATCATAGTAAAGCAGCACAGAAAAGAAAATGCCAAAATATATTTATGACATTTTAATTGGTTTTTTGACCCCATGCAATAGATTTGTGCACATTTATTCAAGTGAGGGAATTGCAGGTTTCACAACTGATCAGGCTGCTAGCTACTTGTTTTTAATTAGCTTATTAATTGTTGTTGAAGCAGGCTAAGTTATCCTACTTGAAGAAAGTAAACAGGAATGAAGAATACACTGATTTGCTTCAAGGTTTTGCAAGAACATGAAGCATGACACATTAGCAGGGATCAGCTGCAGTAGCCTTTAATACAGCAACACCACTTTATTTAAAAAGAGATGACGGAGTAGGTTACTTCTCTCACCTCAGTACCCATACATATCACCATCATTATCCTTTCTAGGCTTTCTGGTTTCTTTGGTAGCTAGTGAGTAAGCACCAATATGTTCAAATACTCAGTGCAATATCCCCCTTTTAAACACCTGAACTCTCATCTGGGACATCAATGGATATCCCATTTTTGTGGATTGGATATCACTTAGTTAGCACCTAAAACATAAATACTGCACAGCCATAGCCATGGCAAGGAAAGAGGGAAAGCCAAGATGGAACTACTATCAACAAGGACATCTGGGCTCAAGAATGAAACCAGGTTTTTGGACATGATACAACATACATCACATCTGTGGCCTCTTTTCAAGAGAATTAAGCCAATTGTATTCCCTTTCTCTCTCACTACTGATGTAATGGGACAATGTGTCAGCCCTTGAGACTGAAAGTCCTCCATTTATTCAGCAGGAGCAAGGTTCCCCTCACACTGCCCTGGGAGCGATCCACCTCAGAGTAAGAAGGGAAGCCCAGTTCTCATGGCCATTCACTCCTCAGCCTCTTTACGGTTGCGGGGGTTTTAGGTAGACATCTCTCCACTAAAAGCTGTGATTACTTTGACAAAGTCAGCCAACAACTCTCCACGTATTATAAAGAACTCAAAGACCATACCACATCACAATTCACATAGAAATTAAAGAATATAATCAAATCCTTCCACAAACAACTCCAAAAGAAACTCTACAACCTCATCCTCCAAGAACACAAACCAGGGACCTTATACACACTTCCCAAGGTACATAAACAAGGGAACCCAGACAGACCCATCATATCTCCCCACAACACACTTACTGAAAGAATACAAAGACACTCAGGAGCCCATCCTCTTCTAGTCACACAAAGGGTCAGTTTCCTTCAGGACACAACTGACTTACTCCAGAAACTCTGCAACATGAACATCCCTCAGAATACCATCCTTGCCACCACAGATGTCACGACTCTATACACCAACATCCCTTACCATGATAGATATTTGAGGAAGACAGCGATGCTATAACACAAGGGACAACACTTACATAGCCACACCAAAAACATTACCAAGCTCATCCATTTCATTCTCATCCACAACAACTTTACATTTAACACTTTGTCCAAACCATGGGAACAGCCTTGGGTACTAGGCCAGCTCTCCAATACGTTAACCTCTTCACAGGCTATCTTGACGAAGAATTTCTTGACAAACACACCATGAAACTGATTATGTACCTGAGATCCATAGATTATATTTTCATCCTCTGGACAGACAACCTAAGTTCCCTCATAGGTTTCCACCACAACTTCACCACCACCACCCATCCATCCAACTCTCTTTAGAACAGTCCCACGCCAGTATCAGCTTTGCTAATATCATGATCACATTCAACAATGGAGCCCTACAGCCAACCATACACAAGAAACCTACAGATCACCACACTTACCTCCACAGCTCCAGTAACTACCCCAGACACATCAAGAAATGTTATCTATAGCAAGACACTTAGATACCACAGAATATCTTCTGAGGAGAAAGTCTAGGATACACACTTTAAACACACTTAAAACCACCCTCATCAAACAGACACTGCCCCAGAGAAGTCGATTGTATCATGGAACAGGCCACTCAAATACCCCGAGAAAACTTCCTTCAATAGGGACCAAAAATATATATTATATTACATTATATTTATATTATCTCTCTCTCTCCCTCCCCCTCCCCATTGGCCACACACCACTAGTTGTCACCTACCATCGTTTACAGGGATGGCTCACACAGGGTACCAAACAATATTTGATGGGAGCCACATCTGAAAGAAAATGTTCCCAACCCCCCCTCTTCTGACCATCAAACAGTCCTCCAGAGTCACCAAACTCATCAGAAACAACCTGCCCATAGACCACATCACACCAAGTGACAGCAGCACCAGACTGCCATCACAACAGATGCAAAAAGAGAAAGTTGCTCACCTTGTGCAGTAACGGAAGTTCCTTGAGATCATTGTCCCTGTGATTGCTCCAATTTAGGTGTCTGTGCGCCCTGCTCCTGTAATCATGGTAGCAGTGCCTAGCTGGGTCGCACATGTGCTGTTGCAGTCTTGCACCACCTCAGGCAGTTATAGCGCTGTGCAACCGACCATCCCTCAGTTCCTTCTCTATCGCAAAGCACTGGTTGTATAAACGCTGAAATAGAGGCACTTGGTGTTCCATGCTGTTGCAAAGTGATCTATGGTAGGGAATCCCCGCTGTTTGACTAGTGTGTGTAGAACTCCAGGGTCCATTTCCCATTCATGGTTCTGAGAGAGGTCTCCGCTTTAGGATGCTGATATGTGGATGTCGTGGCTGATGCACCAGTTCCAGAGCAGCATTACCACTGTGCATACGGAGTGATTGTAGTCCCCTGCCCAGAGGTGTGCTTTTTTTTTTTTTTAATAAAACATGCACGCCATATGGTCTGTTAGGATTCTGATTGCTCTGTCCTTGATTAGTGGTAGAAAGTGATTGCATGTGTTGCACACTGCTCTTAGGCTCTAGCAGGTTTATATGCAGGCTGGACTCTGATGGGCACCATCTGCACTGCACCATGTTGTTGAGTAGATGCGTTCCCCAGCCTATTAGGGAGGCACCTGTGGGGATTGTCATTGTTGGAGTCCTTTGTAGGAAAGGAAATCCAATACAAATGTTCTTTGGTTTTGTCCATCATTTTAGATAATCCTTTAGCTTGTCTGGCATTGTGAAGCATCTATTCAGACTGTACCTGTGTGATATGTAGACTGTTCAAAGCCATGCCTGTAGGCATATCATGCGTATCTGGTGTGTTTGACTACAAATGTTGTTGCTGATGTGTCCTAACAGTTGTAGCCACGTCTGGGCTGTCTGTAACCATCACTATTAAGTTGACAAGTATGGTGAAGCATTGAGGTAAAGGAGGCTATAGGTTTTGGACAGTTGAGACAAGCATCAATGAATTCCAGTTTCTGGACTGGAATCAGTGTTGACTTGTGTTTGTTCATTTGCAATCCTAGGTTTGTGAAGAGGATTATTGTGCTTTTGGTGGCCTCTATCACTGTGTGTTGTGTTGGTGCCCTTATCAGATAGTCATTCAGATATGGGAATATCATGGATTTCATGTCTGCATAGATGGGCTGCCACCACTGCTAAGACTTTTGAGAAAACCTTTTGGCCAGCTGATAGTCCGAAGTGAAGTGTTTTGCATTGGAAGTGCTGTTGTCCTAAGAAGAACCTGAGGAATCTCCTGTGTGACAGAGGAATTGCTATATGGAAACATGTGTCCTGGAGGTCGAGAGCAGAGAGCCAATCCCCTCTTTCTAGCATTGGAATTATAGTTGCTAGTGTTACCATTTTCAAATGTCAGGTTTTGACAAATTTGTTGAGTTTTCTTAGGTCTGGGATGGGCTTCCATCCACCCATCTTTTTCTGTGTTAGAGAATAGCATGAAAAGACAGTTACTTACCCTTGTAACTGTTATTCTTTGAGATGTGTCGCTCATGTCCATTCCAAATGAGGGGAGGGGGGTGTGTGCGTGTGCGCGCGCGCGCCACGTGAATGCTCATTGGAGGGTTTTCCCCTAGCAGCACCTGTCAGATCAGAGAACTGCCCCCTGGTGTAGCACCTCCATGGCATTGCATATAGGGCCCTGCTGACCTACTACCTCTTCAATTCCTTCTTGCCGGAATGCTCCAAATGGATGTGTCTTGGAATGGATATGAGCAACACATTTCAAAAAACAACAGTTAGGAAGGTAAGTAACCATCTTTTCTTTGAGAGCTTGCAGCACATGTCAATTCCAATTAAGTGACTCCCAAGCTGACCCAAGGCAGAGGGGTCAGAGCTCACAGAATTGCTGACCAAAGCACTGCTTTGCCAAATGCAGCATCATCCCCAGATTGGTGGGTGATGACATAGTGTGCAGTGAATGTGTGAATCAATGACCAAGTAGCGGTCTTGCAGATCTACTGCATAGGGATGTGTGCCAGGAATGCCACTGAAGAGGCCTGACCTCTTGTGGAGTGTGCAGTTAACGTTGGAACTCGTACCTTAGCCAGGTCTTAACAAGCTCTGATGCAAGAGGTGATCCTCTGGGACAATACTGGCAGGTCCTTCATCCTATCAGCCACTGTAATAAACAGTTGGTTTGACTTACGGAAGGACTTAGTTCTCTTTATATAGACTAGTGACATCCTGATATCTAGGGTATAAAGTCTTCACTCTCTGCTGTTAGCAAGCCATTTTGGAAAAAAGATCAGGGACAAAGATGTCCTGACTCATGTGAAACTGGGACACCACCTGCAGTAAGAAGGCTGGATGTGGTTGCAACAGCGCCTTGTCCTTGTCAAAGGTCTGATGTCAATGCTTTAATGTTTGACACTCTCCTGGCTCAGGTGATTGCAACCAAGAATGCTACCTTCCATGAAAGACACAGGAGTAAGCAGGAAGCCAAGGGCTCAAAGGGCCATCCATTAGCCTAGCAAGCACTAAGTTAAGGTCCCAAGAAGGTATCGGGTTCTGGACCGGCAGGTAGTCTATCCATACCCTTGAGTTCACCATTGGATCAGCTAACGTGGAACGCCCAAAGGTGCTCAAGTGGAAAGTGGAAATTGCTGTCAGGTGTACCTTTATGGAAGAAATTGTCAGCTGTTTCAAGTATATCAGATAGTCTAAGATGAAAAGGAATCGACTTTCACTGCGTGCATTGGGGAGGTGTCTTTCTGCACGACCCATATGGACAACCTCTTCTACTTTGTCAGGTATACTGACATGGTAGACAGCTTCCTGATACTTAGAATCTAATCAGGTTTGAGCAGGCAGACTCCCTGGAATTTAGCTGTGGAGCATCTGTGCAGTGAAGTGAAGTGACTCAAGGTTGGGATGCTGTAGGTGGTGGTCCAAGTCCTGTGTACTAAAATTCAGCACCAGTGTAGGGCTATGGGCATGACTTGTGACATCTCCAGTGTCATGAACCAATGCAGTCTGTACCAGGCTGGAGTTATCAGTATGACTGACACCTTTTCCCATTTGATCTTCAGCAGGACCTTGCGGACCAAAGGAAAAGCGGTGGAATGTGTACACTACACTGTATACCCATGGCAGAAGGAACATGTCTACCATCGAGTGTGGGCTGTGGTTCTGGAAGGAGCAGAACAGCTGACACTTCCAGTTGAGCCAAGTCGAGAATAGATCCACTGGGGGAACACCCCACTGTTGGAAGATATCGTCCAGAATATATCTCAGCAGATGGACCACTTTTGGTTGTGAAATGACCTGCTGAGATGGTCCGCCAGCACATTTTGGGGCCCCAGAAGGTAAAACGCCTCCAGGTGAATGGAGTGAGAGGTGTAGAAGTCCACAGCTTGAGGGCTTCTTGGCATGTGGGAAAAGAGCACGCTCCACTCTGTTTATCTAAAACATCACTGTTGTATTGTCTGTCATAACTGAAATGCACCTGCACTCTAAAGTGCAGCTGGAAGGCCTGATATGCTAGTCAAACCGCTCTCAGTTATTGGACATTTATGTGGAGAGACAGCTCTTCCTGCAACCAGAGGCCCTAGGTCCTGAGGGGGGCTAGGAGTGTTCCCCTGTCTTACCTGGCAGCAATGTGTTCTTGAGGAATCAGGGTGAAAAACCCCTATTCTCTCTCTGGTTCACCTGAATCCCCCCCAGCCTCTGCTTGAACCAGAAACAAAAGCTATGAAAAGGCTGTGGGAGAGACACCTAAAACCTTCCAAACAAGGGTGATAGTATTGAGACAACTCCCCATGCCTCATCTACATAGAAGATGTAAAAAGAGGCATCTCAATTAGCACATTGAATGGAAAACTGGAGCCTCATTTACATCAAAGATGGAACAAGAATTAGCATGCAGAATGAAGAACCAAGCTCCAAAGGAAGAGCCGCACTGAACTCTGGGATTGGCAAGCCAGGGATGCACTGCATAATGGGAGATCTCTGCTCTTGATGTAAATGAACTCACACCTACACCCATCCAGCTCCGCAGTTATCAGACCATTCTAGTATTGATATGCAAAACACTAAATCTGCCTGGTTGCATTGTGAGCTCCCTCAAAGAACACTGACCATAGCTGGGAGTGATCAGCTCCTATTGTCCAGCATAGAGAAAACCACCCTGCGGTACTTCATTGAGACATTGTTTATCCACAAACAAACCTGGTTCTACAAAAAACCCCTACCCAAGTTCAAACTTTTTCCCTCTTGTTCTCTTCTTCTGATGCCTGACCCAAATGCTGCCTGTTTCCCCATTTTCCTGACTGATCCTGTTGTGGGTTGTGTCTCTCTCTCTCTCTCTCTCTCAAGTGCTCCTGACCCTAAGCTGAACAGCCTGTCTCCTGGGAACTTCTGAGCTGCAAGGAGTGGTGAAATTCCCTCCCCATCTTTCCCAATTCTCTCTCTCTCTCTTTAATCCAGGTATAATTTTCTAGTTTTGTAATCAAAGCTGGGCTAGCCTTCTCCAATACCCCTACTATAATTTTGTTGTATTGTAAGTGTTAGATTGTTTTGGTCTCCTTGTATGGCATCACTATTAGTATCATAAGTTTTATATACCTGGCAATAAAATTAACTATTATAATCAAGCTGGTTGCCAGTTTCTCTCTCTCTAAGTGCATTTACTCCTTTGTGTTCTTGGCTTCCCTACCTTGCTCTGCAGCTACGCTTCTTTTACCTAAGCCAAAGATCCCTGGAGTGCCTAAAATCCAATGGGGTTTGCTTATCAAGGGGGTTACTGCTAGAACAATTGTGTTGCAAAGAGGCATATAAAGGGGGTAGCTGAGGAGTGCTACTCTGCCTAGCCTACGGAGTCCAGAGGCGCATAAGGGTGACAGCTGAAAGTGCTGTTTGACCCAGCCTGATTGAGTCCAGGGGGCATATAAGGGAACAGCTGAGAAGTGCTGTTTGGACCCAGCGTGCTCATAAGTGTGCTCCATTCTGGTGCAGTGCAATGGGCACATGAGAGTGACAGCTGACAGTGCTGTGTCACCCAGCCTGCCGAGTTCAGGGACGTATAAGGGGTCAGCTGAGTGCTGATAGCCCGGTCTCAGTTAATCGGGAATGGGGGTGTGGGTGTGGGGTTATTTGAATCTGAAAACCTTAGGTTCTACAGGATAGCGCCATTGGGAGAGGACTTGTAGCCATATGAACACACAAGTAACACAAGCAGTACATTAATAGAATCACACCCTTTCTTCCAGGAAGGTAATCCTAATAAATAAGCATACCTCAAAGTGACGGGCAAATCTGATAACACTTGCCCATTTTGGATGCATCTATAACCAGGGATAGCAATGGTTGGGGTTTGGAAAAGGGGACTCCAGCACATAGCAGCACATACCAGGCTACATGTTTCTCCACCACTGGAGGGAATCGATAACCCAGTCTATCCTTGTTTGGGCAATAGACCGATGCCAGCCAGGTTGGGAGAGATCTGAGCTGCAGCCTTACATGTTGCACCACATATGTGCACAAGGACATGTGGCCTAATAGCTTCAGACAAACCCTTGCCGTTTGTGGTCACGAAGCGACTCACGTCCCTTATGATGGCTTCCATGACCTGTCAGACTCAGAAAAAAGGTGACATCTGATCTCCAGATATTTGAGAGATGGTCTGTTTTCAGAGTTAGCATCTTTGGGGGTCTTGTGCTCTTGCCCACATCTTCCAATTGTTGTCTTGAGGTTGATTGTTGAGACACTGAAGGTTGGTTCGGGGTTTGTCATTGTCTGGTTTGTCTCTGTTTACGATGATGGTGGTACTGCCTGTATGGCTGTGCATAAGGTGGCTGGAATCTGTGTATAATACCTGCCCTGTTTCTTCTTATTTGCAAGTGTATAGATGCCCAACAACTATAATGTTGTTATAATACTTCAGAGCATGAAGGGACTCATCAGTTGGCTGAGAATAGTTTTGGGCCTTCAAAGAGCAGGTCCTTGACGATTGACTGAACTCGCTGGAGAACCCTGACAGATGGAGCCATGATGCCCAGTGCATGATTACTGATGTAGCAATAGAGCATGCCGCTATATCTGCACAGTTGAGTGAGGCCTGCAGTTTTGTCCTAGCAATGAGGCGACTTTCAGTGATGTTGGCCTTGAATTGTTCTTCGTTGTCATCTGGCAAGCTATCAAGTTCTGATACATTACAGTTTTTTCTGTGTATATTTTGATAAAAAAGCTTCATAATTTGCTACCTGAAATTGTAATGTCACAGATGACTATGCTTTGCAACCGAAGAGATCCAGCCTCTTCCAGTCTGTGTCATATGGGGTTGTCCTGTTATGATGTTGCCTTCCCCTCTTATTTACTGCATCCACTACTGAAGAGTTTGGTGTGGGGTGCATAAACAAGAATTCCATCCTTAGGTGGGATGTAGTTTTTTTTTTAAAATCCGACTTCTTGCATGATGGCAGTGCCATTGCTGGTGTCTGCCAGATGGTTTTGGCAGGCTTCATGGTAGCATCATTAATTGGCAGTGCTATCTCTGCTGAGGTAGATGGTTGGCATATGTCCAACAATTTACACTGAGTTTCAGGTACTTCTTCCAAAGATATGTCCGGGGACTCTGCTTCCCTTTTGAAGAGTTCCTGAAATTGTTTGAAATCATCCCCCATAGTGAGTTGGGAGGGGGATGGGGGGGCATTTTTGTTTCATCCAGAGATGAGGAGGATAGGTTTGCTGGTGGTAAGGCTACCTGATCAGAAGCTTCCTAGTCTCTTGAGTCTCCTCCTCTTGGGGTTCTGAGCATCCTGATATTGGTGATGGTGGAGATCATGGCACTCTCAATCTCGGTGGGCTTGCAACGTTGTTCTCTGTACACAGCCCATGGGTCCCAGTAGGGCCGCTGTGATGGGAATGACATGGGAGGCAGTACTCAAGGGTGTCCATGCCAGTTGGGTGCATCTCAGCTTGAGTGGTAGCCTGATTGGTGGGATGGTCCTGGTCTGGGTGAGTGTGCAGGTGTGAAGAATGACAGCATGAATGTATTTGCCCTTCATCTTCTTCCACATTGTCACTGGAATGGGGTGGGGGGCTGCGCAAAGCAGGCACACAGACCTGGGTGGAGCAGTTAGACAGTTTGGTACTGAGTGGGTTGGAATAACATTGGTATTGAAGAGCAGGGATTCTGAGGTCTTTATGTCTCAGGAATTGCTGGGATATCGGAAGGCAAAGTACTGATGTCGGCGTAACTAGCAATATCAACGTGTGAGTTGTCGTCACCAGTGCCAAGGGTCTTGTGCTAGGCACCGTAGGTGGCACCAGTGACTGCAGCAATGTTGAGCTGCTTGGCGCTGAGTGTCTCTCTTCAGCTCCGTGGGTACAGAGGCTGAGACGTTTACTTTGCTTTTTGAGCCTTTATCAGAACTTGCCAACTTAGGGTCTTTTGCTCTCTGGATATTGGCAGTACCAGATCGTCCTGGTGGCTCAGAGTCCCATGCACTCAGTGCCGATGTGGTTTCAGTGGCTGAGTGGACTCCCTTGACAGTGAAATTTGAGCCTGCTTTTTAGTCACTTTTTTGGGCAAGGGCTCTTTAGTAGGAATTTTTATGGCAAAACAAACTTATTTTCCTAATGAGAATTTAAAATAAAAATTTTAAACAAAAAAATTAAGGTGCACAGTAAGGGTAGGAATTGCTAACTATCAGGTATCTTATATTAAGTGGAGATAAGAGGCATTGCTAAGTGCTCCAACTTAAGCCAAAGGCGACAGAGAGGGAGCCGAGGGACAGATAGTTGCATAGTGCTATGTAACCACTTGAGGCGCATGTGCGACCCAACCCGGCACTGCTACCATAAATCTCTGATTACAGGCACAAGGTGCACGGACACCTAAAGTGGAGCACCCACCTGGACACTCCTGGAAGAAGAACCTGCAGACGTCATCTCTACTATTATGACCATCAATACCCCCTCCTAACGACAACACACCTTCAAGATCCACATCTCCTACATGTGCCTGTCACAACTTGTGACGCCTCTCATCTAACGTGTCAAATGCCCCTACAAGAACTGTGGGTGAAATAAGACAACCAGTGTGCTCTCAAATGAACTGTCAGAAAAAAAAGAAAGAACACTCATCTCTGGGTGAACACTTTTCACAAAGCAATCTGGCCTCAAAGGAAACCTGCCCAACACCTTCAAAAGAAGGGTCTGGGAACATAACTTCATGATTTTTAGTGTATAGCAGAGTTATGGACTCAAATTCTCCAGTTTTATGGCTTATTACAACAATTTTTAACCTACTAACCCTTTTCTCCCCATGACTGTAGGGGTACTATTGTCTCAATTCATTTTAAATTGTTGCCTGCAATGTATTAACACCTTATGCATTACAATCTGACCTACTTTGTATTTAGCTGTGACATGGATTACTTTTTCCAGCACTGAACAGTAGCTCTGTGAAGTTTGAAAGCTTGTACCTTCCACTAACAGAAGTTGGCCCAATAAGAGATATTATGTCCCTCACTATGTCTCATTAAGAACTAGACAGACCAACTAAATGATTTCTCACAGGTCATGCCTTTTAATGGAACATTTTTTGCTGATTATATTTTGGGGGAGGAGGAAGCAGTTGCTGGGTGTCTGGTTTCGGGTACAATAGGTTGTAGCTTTATTTTGCTGGTGACTCAAAGGCCTTTGAGACAATATTTATTATTAAAAATGATCCATCTTACCTTTCTGTCTCTGGATTTTGGAACAGTTTTCCCTGCATTAGAGACCACCACAAAACTCCCAGAGGCTCCCTTCCCTTTCACCTATTTAAAAGAACAATTTTCATTTCAGTCCCCAGTAAGCAATAAATTAACTTTCAATAATGGCCAGTCGAGAGAGACTGTAAATGAAACATGCTGATGCAAAGGTGAGGTAGCAGAAGATATGAGCTGTTGCAATGCCATAAGCCACAGTTCACCATCAGGATACAAACAACTGTATCTTCTGCAGAAACTTACAAGGTATGTGGTTCCTAGAACAACTCTGATATTCTATTAATGATCAAAGAAGCTGAGACAAAGGTTCATGAGGGAGAACAAGGTCTCCCAAATGACAGGACTACTGGATTGATGTGGGAGTTTTCACTCACATCTGCAATGCTGCTCAAGGTGGCTCTTACCTGTCTGATGACTCCCCTCTCCAGCTCCCTCTTCAGTGCTTGCTTTAGAAGATAGCCTCTCCTTTCAAGCTCCAGGGAAGGGTACTTGTGGATAATGTATTTACGTATGGCAACCACAGATGCACCACTCTTTTGAAAGCATGCCTGAAACAGAATCAACAAGTTAACAAACCACACACAACAGAACTCTCTCTCCAGCGGTAGAGAGAAACTGTTGCATATATGACAGGACAGTGGCCCAACATGCCAGAGCTGGCCTTGGTCCCACAATGGTTTCAGAAGCAAAGAAGAACATTAACAAGATATCTAATTACAGCGCACCTTTCTACCCTTCAGACTGACTGAACAGCAGACAACATGAAAGTAATATGGCAAACATGTGGACAGCTCATTTGTCCTGTACTGTGTTACAGAGTAGCAATTTGTGTTGTAACAGAGCTAGTCACCCATTACAGCAAAGCAATAACTGTTAATGTTCCACCAATGTCAGATTGGGTTAATCATTGGTTACTGAAATAACTGCCAAATTTCCATTCCCAATTTTTTGCCATGAATTTTGAAAGCAACACTAGCAGGCTAAAAATAAAACTAAGCTACAAATTCATACAAGAAAGTTGCTTCTTTCAGAGATTCATGTTTAGGATGCCAAGTGTTAGTGTAAAGTCTCCTTGTTAGGTACAAGATCACTTGAGATTATAACATTACTACAATTTTGCTAGTTTTGTAGCCCACTTGTAATCCTAAATCAATTACCTAAAAAAAAAAATCATATTTTAAATCAATTAATTGATAGTTCCAAGTGTTTAACTTGATGAAACTCTGGGTATAAAGTCAATTTGCAGCTGTAGATAGATTTAGAAAGACTGCCCACATGTACTCATGTAATACGGGATGAAATTAACCCACACACAGCCTTAGAACCTACACCGTTACCTGCCTCTTCTAAACAACAGCCAGCAATCTAGGGTTTAGAGCAACCTAGAGTTTAGAGCATTTCTTCTCTCTTCCTCCAATGGATTTGGACGAACTGCTGTAGACTGCAGTGGCTGGAGAGGTAGAGTCTTTTGCAACCAAGGCTGGTGGAGCCCAGACCCCCTGTGAAGGGAGTGTGCATTGAGTGAGTTCTAATGGGAAGGTGGCAGTGTCACTGCTACAAAAAGGATCTCGGACCACAGCTAGAAGAGGAGATGCAATAGACTTAAGACCACTTACATTTTTGGACTTTGTTTTCAGTATTTCAATCCATTTTGAGCTAAGATTAAGCTTTGAAAAAGACACGTAGCAGATTGCTGTGCCAAATCAAAATAAGTCAGGTAAAACAGAGCTAGAAGGAGAAGCACAGCACATTGACTGCTGGCATCAGTTAACCAACCGAAATCAATATAACAGTTTTAATGAGTTAAGCAGAAAAACAAGGTTATTTACCAGTAGCTGCTGGTCTTCGAGATATGTTGCTCATGTCCATTCCACCATAGCTGTGTGCACGCCTCTGTGCATGGTTCCTGGAACTTTTTTCCCCTTAGCAGATCCCATAGGGCCGGTTCCGGTGCCCCATGGAGCTCCACGCATACTGCTGTATATGAGGTGCTGCCAGCCCTATGCTCCCTCAGTCCCTTCTTTCTGCCAACTCCAGCAGCAGGGACAGGAGGTGGGTTGTGGAATGTACACGAGCAACATCTCGAAGAACAGCAGTTACTGGTAAGTAACCTTGTTTTCTTTTTCGAGTGCTTGTTCATGTCCATTCCACTATATCTGACTAACAAGCAATACCTTTGGAGGTGGGTCAGAGTTACAGGTGGGCTGCCCTCAGCACCGCTCTGCCAAATCCCATGTCTTCTCTCGCCTGCTGGACGATGGCGTAGTGGGACGTGAAGGCATGCACTAACGACCAGGTGGTGGCTCTGGAGGTGTCCTGCACGGCCACTCTCTCCAGAAAGGCTCCAGATGAGGCTTGAGCTCTGGCTGAGTGTGCTGTGATGGTTCCCGGGAGCAGCACCCTCGCCTGCTTGTAGCAGAACTTGATGCATGATGTAATCCACGTGGAGACGCACTGGGTGCAGACAGGTGAGCCTTTCATCCGGTCCAGCACTGTGACGAAGAGCTGAATCGATTTCCAGAACAGCTTTGCGTGCTCGATATACAAGACCAGGGCCCATCTCATGTCCTGTAAGTGCCATCTCCTCCCCACCTCCAAACTGTGAGATTTGGGGAAGAAAAAAAAAAGTGGGGAGGGAAAGATCCTGATTATAATGAAATTGGGAAACTAACTTGGCCAGAAAAGCTATAAGTGGCCTCAACTGAACCTTGTCTTCGTAGAACACCGTATAAGGGGGCTCCAATATCAGGGTACTAATCTCAGAGGCCCTCCTAGCTGAGGTAATGGCCATCAGGACGGCTACCTTCCTTGAAAGCAGGAGTAGAGGGCAAGAAGCCATGGGTTCGAAGGGAGGCTCCGTGAGTCTTGAGAGGACCAGGTTGAGACCCCAGGAAGGCACTGGGTCACGGACCTGAGGATAAAGCCTCTCCACCCTCTTGAGGAACCTGACCAACATGGGATGGGAGAATAGTGATCTCCCCTCTACTGGCTGATGGAAGGCTGAAACAGACACCAGGTGAACCTTCAATGAGGCCAACACCAGACCCTGGAGCTTTAGCTGGAGCAGGTACTCCAGGATTGCCTGTACAGGCGAGAGGCTAGACGGATACCACAGGACTCCACCCAACTTGTAAACCACCTCCACTTTGCCCAATACACGACCTGCGCAGAAAGCTTCCTGATGCCAAGCAGGACTTGCTGGACCTGCACTGAGCAGGGTCTCTTGTCCTTTGTCAGCCATAGAGCCTCCAGGCCATGAGGTGCAGGGAGTCCAGCTTCGGGTGCAACAGGTGACCATGGTCCTTGGACAGAAGGTCATGCCATCCCGGGAGCTCCAGGGTGGGGCGATTGAAAGGTCCAGCAACATGCTGAATCAGTGCTGTCTCGGACAGCCTGGAGTAGTCAGTATAACGTTCACTCTGTCTCTATTTTCAGCAGGACCCTGAGCAGGATCAGAATGGTACATGAGGTTCCTCATCCAGTCCATGAGAAATGTGTCAGAAATCTACCTGGTCTCTCAACCCTGGAGAGGGCAGAACCGTGGACACTTCCTGTTGCAGGCCAATGTGAACAGGTCCACTTGGGGAACACCCCACTTCCAGAAGATCATAGATGCCACCTCTGGGTGTATTAACCAGTTGTGGTGGGGTAGAAACAACCCGCTGAGGCGATGCACCTCGTTGCTGCTCACTCCTGGAAGGTGAGAGGCTGTCAAGTGGAAATTGTGCCTCACAGCAAAGTCCCACAGATGGATAGCTTCCTTGCAGAGGACTAAGGAGCACGCTCCCCCCTGCCTGTTTATGTAAAACATGGCTGCAGTGTTGTCCGTCAGCACCTGTACCACTCTGCCTGTCAGGAATCGGAGGAACACCTTGCACACTAGGCGAACGGCCCTCAGCTCCTTCACATTGACATGCAGGTGCCTCTCCTCCCTTGACCAGTGCTTAGGTTGGCACTGATGTGGGCCCCCATCCTATATCTGAAGTGTTGGAAATTAGGGTGATTGACGGGACCAGTTCCTTGAACAGAATGCCCTTCAGCACTGCCCAAGGAGTCCGCCACCAGTCTACAGAGCCTAGGACGGGTGGTGAAATTGTGACTGCCCAGCCCATTGGGTGTGTCTGCTTGAGACATATACCGAGGCTAGCCATGCCTGAAGCGGTCCAAGTCTCAGATGAATAAATCTCATCACGTAAGTGCAGGCTCTTGTTGTGGGGCATTGGTGCAGCTGGGAGATGATGGAGACCATCACCTCGAAGCGTGGCTGGGGCAGGAAGGCTCTGGCCTGGGAAGCATCCAGAGTAGCCCTAATGAACTCTATGCGTTGCACTGGGGTTAATGTGGACTTCTGTTCATTTATGAGTAGCCACAGCATACGGCACATGGAGCAAGTGAGGGTCATACTGTTCTGCACTGGGACCTGGACCTGCCTCTGATCAGCCAATTGTCCAGGTAGGGAAAAATTTGCATACCTTTTCATCTCAGGTGGGCTAACACTACCGCCATGCACTTGGTGATTACCCTTGGAGCTGAAGATAGGCCAAAAGGCAGGGTTGTGAATTGGTAGTGGGGGTCAGCCACCATGAAACAAAGGAAACACCTATGGCTGGGAAGGATAAGATATATGAAAGTATGCGTCCTTGAGATTGAGGGCGGCATACTAGTCTCCTAGATCCAGGGACGGGATTATGGAAGCTAGGGAGACCATGCAAAATTGGAGTTCTTTAATATATTTGTTTAGGCAATGCAAGTTTAAAATGAGCCTTAGACCCACCCCCCTTTGCCTTGGGGATGAGGAAGTATCTCAAATAGAACCTTTTCCCCCTTCTGCCCTGAGGGATTGTTTCTACCACTCCCAGATTGAGGAGGGTGTCCACCTCCTGTATGAGGAGTTGCTCGTGAGAGGGACCTCTGAAGAGGGACAGAGGGGGAAGGGTGTGTGGGGGGGTAGATGTAAATTGCAGGGCATAGCCCCCCCCGAGACTACCTCAAGGACTCATCGGTCAGAAGTGATTTTGGCCCACCTCAGGGTAGAAGGGCCTTAGGTGTTTAGAAAGGGGCAGGATGGATCCAGGAGAACGGACAGGGTGCCATCCTCAGGCGCACCACCAAAAATGTCTCCTTTGGTTGCCTGACCTCCTGGGGGGGGGGGTCCTTGTTGGGGGCTGAGGACGTGCTAGGGGGCTGATTCCTTCTTCTAGACCCCTTATTTCTGTCCCGTTGTTATAGGGCTGGAAAGGGCTGGGCTGAAACCTTGGCTGCTGCTGTACCTGGGGCCTAGGTGTCAGTCACGAAGACTGAGGCATGTAAAGGCCCAAGGAGCGAAGTGTGGTCCTGAAGTCCTTCAGACTGTGCAACTTCACATCAGTCGGGTCCGAAAACAAGGCCGACCCACTAAAGGGAAAGTCCTGAATGGACTGCGGAACGTCCCAGGACAGCCCCAAGGATTGCAACCACAAGCACCTTTGCATACAAATGGCAGAAGCTATAGCCCTGCCTGCTGAGTCAGCTGCATCAGAGGATGCCTGGAGCGCTACTCTAGCTACCATGGTACCCTCCTCCACAATAGTATTAAAATCCATGGCCTGGTCTTGGAGTAGGGCGTCAGCAAAACATCTGAGTGTCCCTCAGGTTGAAATTATACCTGCCCAGGAGAGCCTGCTGGTAGGCAATCCTAAACTGAAGGTTTGCTGTTGAATAAATTTTCCTCCCAAAGTCCAGCTTTGTTATCTTTGTTCTCGGGAATCGACCCTGGCTGACCCTGCCTATCCCACTGGTGCGCAGCATCAGCCACCAGAGTCCCAGGGGTGGGATAAGTAAACAAATAACTCATATCCCTTGGCTGGGACATAATACTTCTTCTTGGCCACCTTTGATGTTGGGGCAACTGAGGAGGGGGTTTGCTACAGGGCCTTCACAATTTTAAGGATCCCTTCGTGGACTGGGAGGGCCACTCAAGCTGGGGCAGCCTCAGCCTCATTAATGTGCTGGCCATCTGCATCCTCCTTTTGTTCCTCCACCTTCAGCCCCTCCACCTTCAGCCCCAAGTTGGAGGCAACCCTCTTGAGCAACTCCTGGTGCACCCTGAAGTCATCCAGTAGTGCAGAGTGGTCCTGGGAGACTGCCTCGTCAGGTGAGAAGGAGAAGGATTGCATGGGTGCAGCCTGCAGGTGTGCCCCCTCCTGGTGAAATGCAGTACCCACTGAGGTTTCTTCATGCGGGTCTGACTCCTAGCCCGAGGAGTAATACTGGTGGGTCTTCTCCGGTACCGGAGGCACAAACAGCATCCCTAAATATTTAATTGATTGGGGTCCCGGTCCCACCTGGAGGCACCATGGGGCCCAATAAGGCCATTGGGGTGGCCACTGTCCTTGGGGCCATCTGGGGACTAACTGCCCTGGGGGCTCTGGACAGGGCCCAATAAGGTCATTGGGGTGG